>VXBP01000411.1:350152-428279 GCA_013400115.1 Rhinopomastus cyanomelas
AGGCCTCCAACTAGACTCTGTCCCATTGACCACTTGCCCTAGGACAGCGAGAGGTCACCTGTTCTTCCTTAAGATCAGAGCTCTGCCCCATCAACTATCCCACTCCCCGCCTCGAATCTAGTTTAAAGTCCTCCGAATGATCCCTGCCAGTTCCTGCCCCAGAGCCCTTTTTGCCCTCTGAGTTAAACCCCTCCCATTTGTATCTGCTAAGCCTGGTGTCTGAAAGAACCCAAAGCCCTGCCTGTAACACCTGTCTCGTAGCCAGGACTTAGTCCTTCTATTCTGGCCCATGTCCTCACCCCAAAAAAGAAATAATAAACGGAAGACAATTTGTGCCCCAGAGTCCCTCACAAAACGTCCTAATGCCCTAAGGTCTTTCTTCATTCCCCTTAGACTATGGAATACAGCTTCCTCCCCACTTGTTTGGACGATCAGCAGTGGGTTATAGTCAGCTGATCTCACCAGGTTAGGAAGCAACCTAGTGATGTCCCTGATTCAGGCTCCAGGTAAGCTGCAGACTTCCCTATGATGGGGGTCAGCTCTGCATATTGGGCCCTCGGTCCCTTTCAGGAGCGAGTGTCCAATAACCAGGACCCGTCTCCTCTTTGTAGAGGAGGGCGTCGTAGCACTAGAAGCCTTCCTGGATTTGTGAGACTTTGCCTGGACCTTCAGTGTGGGTTCTCTATCCTCTATATCCTCATCAGATTTGCTGTCTTCCAATAGGGGCTCATATCTATTACTCAGTGTCAACTGGGGAGGTGCACCAGGCAAGGGTGGCACCCGCCTTCTGCCATTGCCCTGCACTTGGCTCCAGCCACCCACTTTACTTGAGCTCCCGTCCACACCCCGAGAACCATAGGATACAGCGTTCGGCTAGTTGCGGCTAGTCCCCCAAGAAGCAGACTTTACCGCCACGCTCTCCCCTGCTCCCAGCAGCCAAAGCAGGATCACCTAGATCAAGTCACACAGGAACATGTCCAGGTGAGTTTTAAACATCTCCAGAGAAGGAGCCCCCCCCAACACCCCTGGGCAGCCTGTTCCAGTGCTCTGTCACCCTCACTGGGAAGAAGTTCCTTCTCATATTCATGTGGAACCTCCCATATTCCAGCTTACACCCGTTGCCCCTTGTCCTATCATTGGATGTCACTGAGCAAAGCCTGACTTCATCCTCCTGACACCCCCACTTTCCATATTTATCAACATTAATGGGGTCACCCCCCTGTCTCCTTTTTTTCAAGCTAAAGAGACCCAGCTCCCTCAGCCTTTTCTCATCAGGGAGATGTTCCACTCCATCATTTTTGTGGCTCTGCCCTGGACTCTCTCAAGCAGTTCTGTGTCCTTCTTCTGCTGAGGAGCCCAGAACTGGACACGGTATTCCAATATTTTAATTATTATTTCAATTACAGGACATCATTTCCCATTTATGTCTTCAGAGGTGACTCAAACTTCATCTGGATAAAACCAACGTTGGTATCTGCATTTACTCAAACAGAAGCATGCTAACTACAAATGAAGCTCCTATGTTCACCAGCCTACGATGTGCAGAAGCAGCTGATGAGGGACACTTTGCAATGGAAAAAGCAATGTAATTGGCAATTAATATAAAATCCACCTTGACATTGAAAGGATCCTCTATCCATCAGCTGGGGATGCACAGTCATATGAACACATGATGTTTTCAGCACCGGTGTTTGGTGACACAGGCTGTCTGAAAAATCAGATGTACACAAAACCTTAATAGCTATTACACATAAAATCAAATATTGACAGGTTGGGAGCAGTTTATGAAATTCTGATGCATTACTTTATCCCATTCTGATACTGTTAATTTTAAATAACATTTTTATTCAGACATACCAGTAGCTTATTTTCTACTAGAAAGAGAACAAAATTTTTTCAGCATTGCATCTATCCTGTATAGAATCACACAGAGTCACAGAATACTTGAGGCTGGCAAAGACCTCTAAGTCCAGCCCAGCCCAGCCCATGACCTAACATCACCACGATCACCTAGACCAGTGCCCTAAGGGTCGCAGCCAGTCTATCCTTAAACACTTCCAGGGATGGGGACTCCACCACCTCCCTGGGCAGTCTATCCAGTGTCTGATCACACTTTCCACGAGGAAGGGCTTCCTAACATCCAGCCTAACCCTCCCCTGGCAGTATCAGGCCCTGCCCTCTCATCCTGGTTCTGGTTGCCTGGGAGAAGAGCATGACTCTCACCCATCTACAACTTCCCTTCAGGCAGTTATAGAGAGTGATAAGGTCCCCTGAGTCTCCTCCAGGCTAAACACCCCCAGCTCCCTCAGCCTCTCCTCATCAGGCTTTCCTGTCAGTCCCTTCCCCAGGCTTGTTGCTCCTCTGGACCTCCTCCAGCCTCTCAATCTCTTTCTTAAAAGTGAGGGGCCCAGAACTGCCCCCCAGTACTCGAGGTGGGGCCTCACCAGTGCCCAGGAGAGTGGGAAAATGATGTCCCTCATCCTGCCGGCCACATTATTGCTGATCCCAGCAGGATGTCATTGGCATTTTGTGCCACCTGGGCACTCTGCTGGCTCCTATTCAGCTGGTTGTCAACCAGTACTCCCAGTTCCCTCTGTGCCAGGCTGCTCGCCAGCCACTCAACCCCCAGTCTGTAGCTGCAGGGGGTTACTGTGGCCAAAATGTGGGACCCTGCCCTTGGCCCTGTTAAACCTCATCCCGCCGGCCTCTGCCCATTGACCCAGCCTGTCCAGATCTCTCTCCTTATGTCTTATCTGGCAGCGCTGTGCCCTGCTGAACAGCTGTAGCCTGTATGTCAGCAAAGCAAACACTCTCCAAGCATGCTTTGCTTTCTTCATGACGTAATGGCCTACAGTCAAACCATTAGTAACCTTCAGCACAATGTGTTGAGTCAATCTTTAGTATTTTAAACAAACATAAACCCATAGAAACGGTCATGAAACAAAGCTGAGGCCAAGGCACTGCATTTTTACAGCCAGCAGATCAGCACAGCAGAGCTTGGGGAAGAAGTTAGTGCTACTAACAGAGAAAATGCAGCAATGACACGTGCACCCAGACACGGATAGAAGACAGTTAGCACCTGTTCTCATCAGAAATATTATTTCTGCTGAATAGAATTGGGACACAGAATAATTACAGCACGTAGGAGAACATGAGGGGCTTTTACTAAAAAAGTCAATTAAGAAATAACTGCTTTTCAGACGCAAAAGAAAAGTCTTAAGTGAAAATCTGTTCTTCCACACTAACAACTGAAATACTTCCCTGTCTTTACTGCATGTGTGTTGGTTCTCTTTTCATTTCTGATCTGTAAAGTTCACTGCTCATTTTTCCTGTGCCCATTGCACAGAAAGTCTGAAGTCAAGTAAATGTCCATATTAAATGGGGATGTAAAACTGACCGAGACTGACTGCACATTGCGGATTAAGAGGTGGTTTGCTGGATGCTTTGCAGCTACTCTGTGTGTCCACATCATTGCTCTTAAACACAGAGCTCATGTTGGACTTCCAACTCTTCAGTGGAGAACACTTACAGCTTTTTTGGCTGCAGAAAGTATTTTTCAATAATTTTATGCAGTAAATGGCAGAAATACAAATATAGCACTTGCAGTACGTACACTTTTAATAACTGAACACTTTAACATAAGCTTCAGGCAGCCTTCTCACTTATCAGACTCTCCAGCAGCTCAAGTAGTGGTTCCACAGATGTTCTCCCTGGACAGCACTGACAGCCTGAGCAGCTCACACCGGTACTCTTTCAGCAGTGCAACGTGTCAAGCTGGAGAACTCGTCACAATTTAAACCAACCCTGTCTTCCTTTTTTTATACATGGTTTCTTTAATTCAGTTATTTTTCTTGATCCAGTCCATAGGTGGGCTCCAGAAGAGTTGTACCAAGAGCACTGAACACAGAAAGGGGGGGCTTGCATTGCAGAAGTGACCTTTTAGAGGACACCTGTAAGCACTGGGTGAAAATACCCATGAAAATACTGGCATTGCCACTTCAGCACAGCTCATGGATGGGAATTATCACTGAGCTGCACAGTGCTCCTGTTTCAACAGCAAAGCAGGCTTACAGAGTTGCCAGCCCTCCCTACCTTCAGCTATTCATTACAATCTCATGCCACTTTTTTTCAGGAAGTTATTTTTAGCTTGGATTACTGCAGTAAGCTATTGCACTGCGTGACACCAGAAACCCTTGGGCTGGCATTAACGGGGCTGTGAAGCGCAACAAAGGGAAGGGAGCTAACAGGCACCTTCTTACCTGGCTTCACATCAAACACCAGAACTACCTGTAGATACATCTCATGGCTGCAGTTTAGCAAGAAGCTTAAGCAGTCACATTAAAGTCCACGGATCTCCTCCTAAGTTCAAAGTTCAGTTTGATTTTGAGGCGGTTTGATTTTTTAATTTGTTTTTTAAATCTGAATCAAAAGTCATATTCACTTTCCAACATGTTAAATCAAACGTATAAATAAAAGAAAACGTCTACCTTTCACCGGTAATTTAAATCAGAAAAGTCTGCAGAAAGCAGCAATTCTGGTTTTGTTGGACTAACTGGTATAGTTAGCTCAAAACCAAAAAGCCTTTCTAGCCAGATCTTCTATGGTTAGCTCAAATTTATCTTCTTGCTAAGAACAACAAATACGGGATGAGAACAAAGGAAGAAAACAACTTTGAAGAAAACTAAATATGACTTCTATGAAAAGCATTTTAATGACCCAAAATCACTTTTCTTGTGATAATGTCAATAAAGAGAAAACCTGGGATGATTCAATTAGTCCACTGATCATGACTGTAAGAATCCTACTGCAGGTACTTGGTGCAGTACAATCCAGTCAGATCACCAGCTGCCATCTCAAATCAGCACCAAGAACGTGAGTCTTTGACTTCATGTAAGGTTCATTTCAGGAATTTCAGAAGCAAAATAACCCATTAGTTTGGGAACAGCACAAGGCTAAAGCAGCAGCATAGGGTAACGTGAAAGGAGACACAAATCTGAAGTGATACTAATACAAGCACAGAGACAAGAAAAAACATAACTGGATGGACTAAAACCATATCAATATTATCTTTTCTTGAGTAGAGCAAGTTTGGGAGATTATTCATCATGAAACTTACTGCTATAAGTCATCCAGGTTCTCCGAGAGTGTCTGAAAAACGTCAGCAATAATGAAGTTAAGAGTATTATGAGACATCAGCAAGATACCATCTAGAGCAAAACCTGCATTTCCAAACAGGACTGGACTTCAGTTTCAGTAAGTTCACTAAGTACACACAGCAAAACCAAATTTCAAAACAGCATCAAAGGACCATCAACAGCACACTGAGAATCCATTTCGACTTTCAGCTAAATGCTGGACATCTCCCTCCCCTGAGCCTTCTCAAAGGTTTCCACTTGCTCATCTAGATTTCTCTGTCCACTGAGCCACGTTTGCAAGTTAACATCAGAGAACGTTGACTACCTTCGTACTTTCCCCTGCATGTAATGGGATATCAGGAGACCAAGCGAGCCCTAAAGCCAGTGCAAAGGGAAAAGATGAGAAAACAACTGTCCAGGGAATTTTGTTTTCCTTTTTTTGCTGTATGTGGTGAACACAAACTAGAGCAAGGTATGTCACAGGAGGAAAGGCTTGGTGAAAGAACTGGTGCATCAGCTCACGAGGCTCCTGGAAATCAAAGCCTAAGCACATCTCAGTTCTCTTGAAGGTCTTTTATGGGAAATTACAGACAGCAGCTCACTCTGACACATGCAGCAGTAGATAAGGAAAGTCAATCTGGAGTACTTCACTACAGACCCAAGCCTGGCCACAAGGCAAAACATTCAAACAAAAAGTAGCCTTGCGTACACAAAAGAGCCAGACTTACATGACATTCCACTTAAATAATATTTTTCTTGAAATCACAAAGATCAAGCTTCACTCCCATGCGCCTAAGCAAACATCCGTGGACAGGCATGTGTTGTTCCTTTTTGTTAGCTGGCAAGCAAAGCTTTATGAAACAGGCACCAGTGTTTGGCAAAGCACTGTGTGTACACACCATCAAGAGGCCCCATTAAAAAGTCACCTTGGAAAAGACACTCATTGAAAGGATTAAAACAGTTGAAAGCATTTGTGAATTAAAGAGGATGACTTTCACCATTCACTGTCACCGAGCGCAGCAGTTAAACAACCAGGCTCCTGGGTCCTGTGGTTACCTGCCCTGACATGCTGGAGATACTGCAGTTACCTTTTGTGGGGCTCAGCACACAGTACACAAAGAGCTGAGCAATTCACCCCGACCTCCTCACCTGGCTGAGGACAAGAAGGCTATTAGGCTGGAAGACACAATTAGGGGTTTCTCAAGCAGGATTTATCCAGAAACACTACACAAATCCTGTTTATTACGTTTCCACTTCACCATGGTTGCTGCTGAGCTCCACCCATTGCCAGTACATGCTTACACACATGAATTGCCAAGGAAAGACAGAGAGACACAAACTCCTCCTCTCCACTTGAGCCTCAGGGTTTAATTCTTCACTTGTACAGATTCATAAAAAACCTGATAAAATGCCAAAAAGGATTTCTTCAGAAGTGAGCAAACAAAGGACACTAAACACATGACAAAGAGGCAGCAAACAAGGCTCCAGGAGTTAACTATTGCCCGGGTTATTTCTCTTTCACAGTACAGGTCTGGCTACCTATGAACACAGTCTGGGAGCTTGAAGGATCAGACACTACTGCAAGGAAATGACAGAGTGGAAAAAGAATA
The DNA here is from genome assembly GCA_013400115.1 of Rhinopomastus cyanomelas. Classification (NCBI taxonomy): domain Eukaryota; kingdom Metazoa; phylum Chordata; class Aves; order Bucerotiformes; family Rhinopomastidae; genus Rhinopomastus; species Rhinopomastus cyanomelas. The sequence continues at coordinate 356,898 of VXBP01000411.1, forward strand.
CAAGTGGCATCCACAAGGTCTCAAACCTCCGAAACCCTTCATCTTAGCCTAAGGCTGATTCTGCAAAAGGGTGGGTACAAGCACATGCACTATTTTGCTCATCCTCCTTCCCATCCACCTTTTTAAGAGCCCACAGCCAGGAACAGGAAGGTCTGAGGTGCAACACCAACCCATCCTGCAAAGTGACAGACGTTTTCTAGAACAGGCTGAGAGAGAAGCAGGCAGGGCAGGAGGGAAGCAAAACTTTTCTCGTATCAGATTCTGCAATCTCAACCTGCAGGAAAAAAGCCCCAAGGCGCACTCGCTGATAGCAGGGCAGGAGGTGAGCAGTTTTGTACCTCTACTCCAAAAGAGAATGTGTGTAATAGGTGTTTCAGAGTCCTCCATGGGTTTTCAGAAACAGCTCGGCTCATAGAGATAAGCCATTAATTATACAGCATAGCCTTACTGCTGTCAAATTTGCAAGACACGGGCAGCACCCAGGTCAGCAAGCAGCTGGGGGCTGATGCATCTGGCCATCAGTAACTCCTCTGATCTTCAATGACACAGAATCTTCCTCCAGGTAAAATGCCCCAAGGACTGTACTTGTTTTCTGATTTCCATATTACAGACTGAAGCTGCTTATCATCCTAGCATTTTTCCAATCACTCCCTATAGCACTGATTCCCAAATCATAGTCTGGAAATTGGAAGCACTCAGCAGCCAGCACCAATAACCACCACGAAGTGCTGTGAACTACTGAGCCAAATTTCTTTTGTTATGATCTGTAAGTACATCAGAGAGTTCACAGTGCTCTCGAGGTGGAAACCACTATTTTTTTTATTGTTTAATAGACATGAACACATAAGCTATCACAGGAAGTCATCAGCTGCCAGCACACAAATTCTGTGGTTGACCTTTGAACAAGAGCTGCAATGCTGTCCTACAGCTGCCTGACTGCAACGCAGCCTTCTGTCCTCTACATGCTTTACTGCACTTGTACTGCCTCTGCTGCCAAATAACAACAGTTGTAGACGCAGTCGTCAGCCCAGCTGGTGCATGATCACTCCTCTCATGTAAATTAAACACACTCAAATTTGTTCTTTCCCAACTGAGCAGCAATCATGTCTACGCTCTTAAGCACCATCTGCAGTAACACAGCAAATCTCCAACAGACAGTTCCAGTTAGTCCAACCTTTTCAACCTGCAGGCTGTACTAACAGCTGACGAACTGAAAGGCACTGGAGAAAGATGTCTATAGCTCAAACCAAAAGCCTGTGCCTGTCACCGGTCTCAAATTATCTAGTCAGGTCTAGTTTCTGAGTTTGCCTAAGCTGACTAGACCACACCATAGCCCAATGCAGGAGTACCTTACTGCCCCTGCTGTATGTATTACCAGGTCCTCCACAGCTGACCAGTGGTGTGGATTAAAAAGAACAACTACTACCTAGTGATGTACAGCAAATGGCAGTCTGGAAAATCCTCTCCACTAAATGGCTCCAACTGCAAAGAGTTCAATTAAGCTGCTGACCAAAGACTGTGCTGAAGAGCGCATACAGGCCAAATGTGATGTGCCACCACAAGCAAGGAGTCAGCACAGAAACACAGTGCTGGAAGCTTCAATATTAATATTGAGCTTTTATCCAAGTTACATTGGTCTCCCCAATTATGTTTCGGATGAGTACCTGAAGAAGATGGTATGTAGTGAAACAGAAATAAACTGAGGCTCATTATCAGAGCAAGGAGCCCAGGTTTCATGCATATAAACTCCAATAGAATGTCACAATCTAGTAGGGAAAGAACCACCTTTGTGTATATCAAATTCACCATGCAAAATGTTTTGTACTAGCTGCCTGTCACTGGCACTCTGCCTATCTTGGTTTTGTTCAAAGTGCATTTGGGAAGGTCTATCAAATAGAAGACTTCTCAAGTGGGTGTGACTCACTTCAAAGAGTAATTTCTAAAAACTCTTGTGATTATTACAGTTATGGCTTTGACTACTGCATCTGCTCAGAAGCCTAGTGTAAAGTCTGGGTAAGGAAAAAGCATATAGTGCTGACTGATAACAGATTTGGCCCATATCAGTCTGTTTATGGCACAACGCTTCAGATGATGCGGTAAGTTTAGGGTTGGACTAGATGATCTCAAACAGTCCTTTCCAGCCTAAACAATTCTGTGTGAAAAGTTTGAAAATTAATGTTGTTTCATATGAATTCCTCTGCCGGTACGTAGTTATGTTCCATTCAGTCTCCAGCAAACAACTTAGGAAAGGGAATGTAAATTTGAAATATGCTTGTTCTGGTTTTAAAAAGAAGCAAATACCATGAGAAATTAAAGCCTGCTGCTTTGCATCATCTAAATTCCAGCTCCCACACTGCATATTGAAGACAGCACGGATGCTCAGGAAGTCGAACAGAACCAGATGAATGCCAACATTTGACCTGCAAAGCAGCGACACATTTTGGCTTGCTTGACTGACTAATATCTCTTCACATCCCTCATTGCTACACAAACAGGGTAACCCTGGTCTGTGACCTAATCTGCGATCGTGCTTCTAGCAATAACCAGTACCTCAAGCTCCACAGGAAGGATCAACAGTTCACACTGATGTATGGTCTGTTATGCAGTGTTGCACACACAGACACTGAGTTGGGCACTTCTGTGCTCAGCACTTGGCAACCTGCTGGGTTATCACACAGCTACTTTCATCTCTTTTTTCAGGGTCCACAGTAGTCAAATGAAGAATTAGGCCATCTGCTCCCAACAAACACAAGTCAATATTATCACAGAATCATAGAATCATTAGGGATTGGAAGGGACCATGAAAGATTATTTAGTCCAATCCCCCCGCCACAGTAGGATCACCTAGACCAAGTTGCACAGGAACACATCCAGGGGGGTTTTAAATGTCTCCAGAGAATTATCCTTTAACCCAGTTTGCTACAGGTATGCAAGTATATAGTAGGCACTTTTAATGGCAGCTGTCTCCAATAATTCCTTAGTTAAAAGAGCTTAAAAGGTTTTGGTAATAGTCTTTCAGAAGATACTGGTACATACCTTAAGCATTAACCGTTTCTCCACTTGGGATAAGAGATATCATTCCCCTCAGTCAAATTTAGTGACATTTCTGTATGTGCTCCTACAACTACTTAATACTCTTTACATAAAAATCTCACCAGTTATGTAAGCTAGATCATGAGGATACTCGTTCATTCATCTAAAATCAGAAACCATTATTTGAAAAAGTTATCGTGTTGGAAGTCTAAAGCAACCTCATACCAGTTACTCACTTTTATGAGGCACTGGACCAGCGGTTCTGCCTGTAGTCACATTCATGACTGTCATTAATAATACCCTGACTGCCAGTAAGCAAAACACAAGTAGTCTCTGGGATAGGGGAGGAATGGCACACATACTCGGAACCACTGCACACACAAGTTAACTGAAATATACTGAATGATGATGTTGTTCTGAACAGAGAAAACAGAACAAATGAAACCCAGGAAAATATCAGTTTTTACAGATACAGCTCAAGTAAGAAACATTCCTTCTAAAAGGAATTGTGACAAATTACACAAATTCAAGAGAATCAAAATGATAAGCATTTTATAAGAAAACATTAGCAAAGGATGGTCCCCATATAAACACCTATAAGCAACTGGAAAAAGGAACGGGCTGCCCAGGAGGGCTGTGGAGTCTCCTTCTCTGGAGACATTTAAAAAGCACCTGGGCATGTTCCTGTGCTACTTGATCTAGGGGATCCTGCTCTGGCAGGGGAACTGGACTAGATGATCTTTTGAGGTCCTTTACAATCCCTAATGTTCTGTGATTATTGAAAGAAATTATTTAGCTTCTACCTCATCCTGCCAATTCTCATTTATTCTTGAGCCTTCGATGCTCAGTACTTTCAATACTTGGATTTATTTGAATCATTACACTGATAACACAAGGAGGGGAATTTTAAGCAATGTTTATCGCCAACGCACAAGTGAATGATGGTAAACATGATCAGCTGCAACCCCGCTACAAGGTGGCAACGTAAAAAAGCTTAAGAGGATAATGGGGTTTTTAACTGTTACTTAGCAACTTCTACTCTTTAGTTTTGCCTCAGTTTCTGAATCCTTATGGCTTGCAACTTTTTTTGCTAGCACCAGTGCCATCGCTTCTAAATCAAGGAGATTCTGCTCTCTGTGGGACAACCTGTTCTCCTTCCCTCAGTCATTTAAGAGAAGAATATTTTGAAGATGACTGAAAAATCTAAAATGATGTTTCTCTCTCTTTTCTAGACCATAAGGTATAGTTGAGTCTTGTATCCTAGCCAAAACTGAAGGTGTAGGTGCACCTCTGGCAAGTGGGAGAGAACAGCATGTGGAATCTACAAGAATAAAAGAAAAACAGCAATCCAGTTTGCTTTTATTATACAAATATACAGTGCTATTTGAACCTCGTGTGGTTTTACATGTACCTACAGAATCTCCCTGTATCCTCTTGCATTCTGCTCAACAATATTAGGCCTGATTCTAATATTTCTAACTCCAACACTATGTGAACAGCTACTATTTAAAACAGGTCAAATCATCCAGCAGTGGGTCCCCCATCCTCTGCTTCAGGCCCACAAGCACACATATTTACTTAATTTCAAAGAGAATTGTACTTTAACTCCAGCAGGGGAAGAAGGGGAAGTGATGTTCTTACAAGGTATGAGAGCAGTCACTATTGACAACGCAGAAGTTACAGAACGGGTTCCTTCACGTTCTGGTAAGTCACAACTAGAAACAGACATTTCAGTTAGTCACAGTTAGAAACACATACTTTAATTCTAACAACAAGAGAAAGCCCATGCCTCTGCAGATTAATCTTGAACATCTTCTTCTAAGATGGTAGATAGACTCAAAATATCAGATCACTAAATCAATAGTATTTGGACTTCATCACAGACCAGCGATCAGACCGACCCCATGATTTTGCTAGATAAATGTTGGCAAACAAAGACCAATTTTGTAAGTTAGCTTAAGATATCAGTGGGTGCAGAGTGAGATGTCAATTTATTCTACCTCTCAAATAAAAAAAGAAAAAAAATAAAGAAAAGGAGTTGAATACTGCAGAGAAAAAAAATAATCAAGAAACTCACAAAGAACAACCAAAGAAATCCCTGAACTCTCCTAATGTTCAAGCCCTACACAGTATCACAGTACATTAGGGATTGGAAGAGCCCTAGAAAGATCATCTAGTCCAATCCCCCCTGCCAGAACATGACCACCTATACACAGTGGTTGTGTATTTTCCACAACTTTTAGGTATTTTTTTCCTTTAACTGTTCCTACTCCTGCAGTCCAATTTGCAGTTATCTTAGAGGATGTCCAGTCTACTGCAAATTAAATATTTGAAGCATATATTAACACAGCTTGTCCTAGAGCACTCTGACTGTATCGGAAGCTGGCTCAGGTCCTCCTTTAAGCCCAAGGAAAGCTTAAGAAGATTCCAACACAAAAACCCATTAGTTCTGCCAAAAGTAGCTTTGAATGACAACAGTATAATAGATAAGCAAGTCTCTAGAGAAGCATAAAGCAGCTGACCTCAACCTGACGATTTAAGCCAAAGAACGGGCACATATCCAGTGTAACTCAGTCATTAAAAGTCTATTAGGGGCTGTACTGGTGCTCTCAAAAAGACAACGTGCAGCTGTAAGTCAGGCTGTTCAACCCTATCCCCATGTGTTACAAAGGAAAGTAAAGCTTTGTGTTATGAGGTTGAAGAAGTAAGGGCTCTCACAGATGTGCTATCTGTATTTCTAGCAACAGAAAAACAAGGCTGGGGAAGGGACTAGACGGGAATGTCTGATGAGGAAAGGCTGAGGGATCTGGGGGTGTTTAGCCTGGAGGAGGCTCGGGGGGGACCTTATCACTCCACACAACTACTGAAGGGAAGTTGTAGATGGGTGAGGGTCATGCTCTTCTCCCAGGCAACCAGAGCCAGGACGAGAGGGCAGGGCCTGATACTGCCAGGGAAGGGTTAGGTTGGATGTTAGGAAGCCCTTCCTCGTGGAAAGGGTGATCAGACACTGGATAGACTGCCCAGGGAGGTGGTGGAGTCCCCATCCCTGGAGAAGGTTAAGAAAAGATTGGCTGTGGCACTTAGTGCCCTGGTCTGGCCGATGTGGTGATGTCAGGTCATGGAATGGACTTGATTATCTTAGATGTCTTTTCCAACCTCAATAATTCTGTGATTCTGCGAAACCATACAAATTGCATAAAACTACAAACTCTAAACAGTCGGCACCCTAGAAGAGCAAAGGAGAGCGCACAGCTTGAAGCTGAGTGGACTTTTCAAAAACAAATCCAAAACAAATGGAAAACCTGAACGGCACAGTTCTACGTTTCTGTTGAACTGTACAAGAAAGAAAACAAAATCAGCTCATTCATTTAATTAGAGAACAATACACCCTGGAAAGAAACTGTATTTTGCCAATCATGAAAATTACAGTGCTATTTCCCTTGTAACTCACATCCCATCACTATTTCTGACGTGAAAGCCCATAAAACTGTTAGGCAGTGGAAAGAATAGTAAATTCTCACTATCTGAAGACTTAAACAGAACTATTTCTGGTTTTATTAGGCATAGCAAAACCATGGCTGAACCCCAGCAGTGGGCTGGTGCTTTTAGGAAAACTGCAGTGAAATCAGTAAAAGTTTACACGTCTTGGCACACAGGCACCATCCTATCAAGTCTCTTTAAAACTGAGTACCTTAGCGGAGTAACATTCACCGTTTACTGCACTTCTGGTTGTTAGGGATTACCTGTCTTTCCGTGACATCAGCGGCATTCCAACAGAAATATGTGCCCAGGAGTTTTAGTAAGGACTGTAGGCTCCAAGTACTGAAACCTTGGCCAAAATCCTCTACACCTGCAGACCAGCTGAGTAAAACAAGAAACCAAGAATTCAACCGGAATTTCTGACTTAGCTCCTAGTAAATGAGAAATAAGTCATTTTGTTCCTCAAATCCATTGCTTACAATTGTTCCGACCAAACTTTGAGTAACTGCTACTTGTTGGTTCTCATTCAAGTAACTCCCTGTCTGGAGACACCACAGGTCAGCTTCTCAGAGATATACCACACTCCACAGCAACTCTAGTCAAACAGGTCAGAGGTATTTCAAAGCAGGGTGGGCATATTTTCTGAAATGAGAATGTCTTACCTGCCTTACATGTCTCATCTCTTTCTAAAAGGTGGATGAAAATATTCCATTCCCATTGAGATACCATGAAAAACTGGTAGCGAACCATACAGATCTGATAGTCTGAAGAAAAATCACATGAAGACACAAAAAGATCTTCAGAGCAGACATCACACAGTATGCAGGAAATAAGGTGTGACACTACACCCTGAACACTGAGGGAAAACAAGCCCTTTAGCAGTGGTAGATGTTATCCTCTATGGGGACGGCATTAAGGTGTTTAGATGACACCCATGGAACCCTTTTACAAAGTCAGTCTGACAACAGAGCCAAGCAGTAGAACAGCTTTACACTCAGAAGATAAAAAACCCAACAAAACAACTAACTTCCCATATTTCTTTATTAAAGCTAGGTAACACATTCTCAGGAATACCAGGTGTCCTGGTTTTAGGGCTAAAGGTAGAACCCACACAGAACAGATTCTTGTTAACAGAAGAATTTTAGAATAAGAGAGATCAGGCAACTGGAATAAAATGCTGTAATTTTAAAGGGGGAAACTAAGAGGGATAATGAGAGGAAAGAGGGTACAAGAAGAGTAAGAAATAATGTACAAAAAACCAGTACAACTGCAGCTGCGGTCTGAGACACCGGTGTAGCAGGAATAAAGGGCATGGTCCCAGAGCAACCAGGGCCAGCAGGAACACTGCTGTCCTGGAGCAGAGTTCAGAGGAAAACTGAAGCCAAAAGGAGTCAGGGCATTCAGGCAGCTGAGGCTGTGAGGGTGAAACAGAGCTGAAATAAAAGTACTCAGTAGCTCAAAACACCACATCAGAATGGCTTCTGTCCTTCTGACTCTTCACTCCTCCTTCTTCACAGAACACCCTTTGCACTCGCACCTCACGCACAGCATGTGTTCCCTTAAAACCTTTTTTCTTTAAACTAAATCCAGGCTTTACCGCTGAAAATTGCTATCATTGCCATTTTATACTCCCACAGATAGTTGTGTCTGCAGAATCTTAGGTGGAGTGCCACTTATTTCCTGAAGCAAGTATGCACACTCCAACCAAAACACAATGAGTGTAGAGACTGTAAATGGTTCACACTTTGCCCGTCAGACAGAACAAACCACATTTAAGAGCCCTGCAGGGCAGCTGCCCCAGTGTGACCCACAGGTCATGAAGCCCCCTCCACACAGGTACACGGCAGAGTCCCGTACTGCTGTGCAGAGCCATCAGGGATATTTGATGTCAGACATCTTGCAGGCTGCGCAGCGCTGCTACGCTCTCCTAAATGGCAGCTTTATTGCCTCCAGCAACTGGCTGCGCGGCAGCAGCAAACAAAACTGACTTTGTTGCTACGTTTGCTTGGCTGAGAAGGTTCTGGACCTTTATGCTGCAATGCAGATTTCTAACTGTAGACGTAAGGAACGTCAGTAAAGGCCAGAACATCTGTGTAACCCCTTACAGAATACAAGCCTAGTAGGAGTTTGACAGAAACTAATCAATATCAAATTACACATGTCAGACCTACGATTCTAGGTCAGTATTAAATTTGATACCTTTAATGCTTCTTATATTGTCTTGTTATGTTTAATGGCACTGCAATTAAAAAATCCATTTAAGAGTCTCCTGTGCCATTAGCACATTTTTGCACACGCTGGAACGAACTTCAGTTTTCACAGGCATCCAGTCTCAATAAATGTTTTCACTAGAACACTGAAGGGTAAGTCTCCAATACTGAAAAACAACAGAGAATCAAACCCATCCTGTGATTCCGTTTTTATGTTTTCATCAGCCTCAACTACTGAAAATAAAAATGCTTGTCTGTACAGGACAGAAGTGCAGTGACCTCACTTGTAGAAGGTGTCACCCCACAGCACTACTGGCTTTAAAACACAATTACTGCGACTCCCGCCGCTGTAGCAGGCAGAGAAGCCAGTGTTTTCCATGCTGCACGCCTCAGCGTTCGCATTGCTTTGTTAGCACCGATGCTTCACCGCGCTCTGTGGAATATATTCTGTACTCCAGATGACACTGGCATTGTTCCTTGGCACGCACGAAGAGACACGTGAAGCTTTGGCACAAACTCGCAGGCCAAAAACCTAAATACCCTTCCAGACCAGGGCAAGTAAAGGATGCAATTTAACAAGAGCTGACTGCATCCCATGGCTGGTCACACACACAGCAAGTGTACTCACACAGTGATGTGCAACTTTAATTCAGTCACTGCTTTATATGTTTTAAAGTGAAACTTCCCTGAGAGAAAAATGACAGACATGAAGACGTGTGCATGTATATTGCAAGGATGAAAGAAGCCAGGCTGGGTCTGTACAGACAACACTGTCCTTACTTTCACTGCCATTTATGGACTTCATCCTCATTTCTAGCGTTGCATCCAAGACGTGTTTTTGTTAGGTGTTAATTACACACTACAAAATTCTGGGGTGTAACAACCTACCAATACTCAGATCTTAATGCTTAGGACTGTTAGCCCCTACCAGAGTACACAAGAAACCATAAGCCATAAAAAGTAATTAGAGTCACTTCCTTCTATTTCTCCACACCTCAATACACAAACTTCATCCTGAAACATAACCCTATCCAAGAAAGCCATCCTCTAAGGAATCTGATATATACACTACAAACGGAAGGAATCCCTAATAATAGAATCACAGAATGTTAGGGATCGGAAGGGGCCTCGAAAGATCGTCCAGTCCAATCCTCCTGCCAGAGCAGGATCTCCTAGATCAAGTCACACAGGAACATGTCCAAGCAAGTTTTAAACGTACGTAGAGAAGGAGACTCCACAACCTCCCTGGGCAGCCCATTCTGTTGTTCTTAACACTACCAGTTGATGTAGTTTAATAACAGACGTACCTTTAACGGCAGCACAAACCTTTAGGTCTGGAACAGAGACGTGACCACAGTTACCTCCGACAGGTTAGCAGGAATGACATTTGCATTCATTATTTCCTTCAGAAATGTACGCACAGAACCCAAGGTCACGTGAAAATGAGAGTCTTACAGTGTAACACTTCTTACATGAGCATTTTTATTAGCTGATCATCTTGTCTGCTGTATGCTCAGACAGGAGCAATCCATACTGTAGTTGCTTTACTTTGTTCATACTAGCTGCTTAGAGTTACAAGTCTATTTTAAACTGAAACTACAGTCAGTCTGTGTATGCTTCAGATCCTTTCCATACCTCCAGCAGATGATTTATGCACCATGTACAGTCACTACATAATCCTGCTCTTTGTCTGGAATTGGAAGAGAGTAACATGAAGCTAGAAGACACATAGTGGCTGAACACCTAAATCCCTGTCTTATCCAATTTGATGCTTCAGTTACCAGAACACTTACATAAGAAAAATAATTCACCATTACAGTACCTTTTTAAACATTGTTGTGCCAGAGTTCTGTCGTAGATCTTGACAGGAAAACAAGATTTCATGTCTAACACCACACCTAAGCTTCAGCTTAGAAAGAACTGCTGACACTGGACAAAAGATCTATCACCTAATGAGAAACTTCCAAGAAGCTTGTCTATTCCCTTACAAATAATGACAACTAATGAGTCAGGAAAACAGAATCCTTTTGGGTACACAGAGACGATTTCAAATAAACAATTGGCAGCAGTTCACTCGTCACTGTGGACAGCAATTTTCCTCCATGGAGCATGAGCAAAACATGCTACGTACTGATACGCACAGGTCCTCGACAGAATTAGCCACACTCACAGCCTAGCTCAAGTAATCTGGGACACAGAGTTTATGTCATTATTGACTATTACTATCTTGCTGTACTAACTGATAATGAAGTGAGAAATGCTCATGAACCCTAACGTAGAAGTTGGTTCAAGGTGCATTTCTGATTTGAGCCTCACAACTCTTTTCAGATGCCTTTACAGACACCTTTTCAGACTGAAAAGGAATCTTAGAGCGCCGTTTCCCCCTTAGTTTGAGGAAACCCAGTCTTGGATAAAAATCCTGATCCTGCTTGGGTGCTTTTGACCTATAGCTGAAGTAACCTTCAAAAAACACAACACTTTTTTATCTTCTCCTGTCCTTTTCTCCCTCCTTCTCCTCTCCAGATTACACACTCTTTGGCTTCAGCCAGGCAACTTTCTTGAGGATTGGGCTAAATAGTCAGAAATGCAAACTTCCCAGATTACAATAAGTAATCACAGTATTTCTTTTACAGCCATGAAGAATAAATGTCAGTTCATTTTATACTTAAATTTAGCATTTACAGACGTCCTTCATCATACATTTCAGTCTTGAAGATCAGAAAGAAAATACAGACACTAATGTGAGGGGGGAAAAAGAGGAGGGGAACCTAAGCCAAACTAAAATTGAGCTAGTGCCTCTCTGCACAGTTAAGACAGAAGCTGTCAAGTCCAGCTGAACAAACAACTAACAGACAGAAATTCTGAATAGCAGCATCAGTTGAAAAGCTTATTTTAAAATATAACACATTTATTTCAATCCCCACGGAAAAGGTAATCACCGATTGGCTTGGAACAGCACCAGGACTGGTTCAGCAGAACCATTTCCTTCAATAAACACACGGCTTGCTCTCAGCCCGGGAAGGGCAGAATAGCACATAGTTAATTTGCTATTGCTCTGCTCACCCCACCTTCAAATATTTGTGTTTGGGGTAATGCTGACCACTGGGACATATGTTCCTGTGCCTCGAGCCCAGTGAGGTCAAACTATGTCCTTACCTTGCTCTGCTTCCCTGAAGAGAAATTAATTATACAGAAGGTGAAAGTAAGAATAGCAACTTTTGTTCCTGCCATGCCTTTCATATCCAATGATCTGAAAACACATGCTTAAGTACTCTGGGAGCTGAATGCCAGAGCTCTTCTGCAGTCCACAGTAACAGCACACAACAGGCTGGGTAAAAAGCAAAAAGAATCTATGTGCAACTTCTTACACCATCCTATGGCTACAACAACTCCAGGTTCAGCCTCTGGCTGTTTTCCCTCATACAACCTTTTCTGACCAAGATCTTAGGAAAATCTCAGTCCTAACTCCTGCCAGAATTCCTAAACCCCAGAAATAGGTCACAATAAGCAGAATAAAGTAGAATGAAACAAAATAAAGGGAGGAAAAAAGTGGATTCAGACCAGTGCAGCAAAACATGAATTACTGATATATGCCTGTCTTCTTGAAAGTCCAAACTCTCAAGCTGACATGCATGGAAGCAGGACAGGAACAGGAAAAACAGTAACTGAATCCTAGATATAAAATTACTGAGCACTGAGATCACACATTCGGCTACAACAAGGGCCGACAAATTCCATCAAGACCTGTCACGTCCACGTATTCTGTAGTACAAACAACCGTATCAGTTGACAGGGAAAAACTGTTATAACGTTCTGCTATTAAAAGCCAAAACTATAATGCAATACTCCCATAAGAAAAGGCTTCTGGAAAAGAGCACATGAAGCCTAGGCACGGCCAGCTGATAATTATTTATTATGTCAATTTTTCCCCGACTCTTGAAAGGACAGAAAAAAAGAGAACACTTTCTGAAGGTTCCCTGACCAAATGCTTGTGAGTCACTTTCTGAAACTCAAGTCGTTGCACTGCTGCAGCCAAACTGGACAACAACATGGGCCTTCTGAGGAGTAACTGTGGCTCTAAGCTCTATTTTACTCAAGCATGTCTTTCAGAAAAATAACTTCACAGTTTTGAGTAAATTGGTCTAGGGGGAAAATATATGTTGATCTTCACATGGGAAGTAACCCCACAGGCAACCAAGAGCAGCACCACATTCAAGAGCAGGGGGCTCTCTGCAGCCCTGGGCATAGGCAAGAAATGAGAAAGGTTAACTCTTTTGTAGGTGTTTGGTTTCCCAGATCATTTAGGTCTCTTGGAGAAGTCACCTTGGCACATCTGTAATGCTGGGAAGGAGCCAGGTCAAGATCCTTAGAGATTTCAGTGCTGAACTGAGCATAAGTTGTGGTACAAGGTCCAGGACTGGTTTCAGATTCAACATTAAACAGCATATGACAGACAGAAACACTGTCAGCCTCGAGACAGCAGCTACATTCAAAGCAGAATATATTACAAGACCACAAAAAGGGCAGTGGAAAGCACAGAACCTTGAAGGACATTGGTACGTAATACAAGAAGGTAGAACCAAAGATAATGCCCAAAGGAGAAAGTAAAACTATACAGAATGAGAAGTTTTCAAGGTTATTGGTACAAATGGAGCAACCTCAATGTCAAAGGAGAACACTTTTAAGGAGTGAAGGGGATGCAGAAAAGTTCTTGGAAGAGCTCTGCAGCAGGTTTTATGCAGCTGGCCTATGCTGCCCATAGCAATGACATCCAATCCCAGTGCCACTTCAACATACTGAAGGAAGCTAACGCAGAGTGTTAGCACAAAGCTCAGAACTCCTCCAGTTGTGATCTCCTTGTAGCGTTAAGCTCTAACAGATTTTTCTACCAGCTAAGAAATGACCACTGTGCTGTACATTGCACTCTTCCTTCTGAGTGAAACAGATTTTACAAGCATCACCAGTCGCAATTTTAATTTTGCACTTCAGAACAAACAGTCAAAGGAATAAAGCTTGGTACCAATCTATAAATTAAATATATTATCACTAACCCTGCTGAGACCCCATCTGAAGTACTGTGTCCAGCTCTGGGCCCTTCAGTTCCAGAAGAACAAACTGCTTGAAAGAGTCCAGCGCACAGCCACAAAGATGATGGAGTGCAACATCTCTCTGACGAGGAATGGCTGAGGGAGCTGGGTCTCTTGAGCTTGGAAGAAAGAAGGCTGAGAGGTGACCTAATTATGGTTTATAAATACGTGAAGGGTGGGTGTCAGGAGGATGGAGCCAGGCTCTGCTCAGTGGCACCTACTGACAGGACAAGGGGCAAGCTGGAACACAGGAGGTTCTAGGATCATAGAATCATCAGGGATTGGAAGGGACCTCAAAAGATCATCTAGTCCAATCCCCCTGCCAGAGCAGGCTCATCTCACTGGAGAAGCCATGGAATCAGAATCATAGAATCATTACGGATTGGAAGGGACCTCGAAAGATCATCTAGTCCAATCCCCCCTGCCACAGCAGGATCACCTAGACCAAGTCACACAGGAACACATCCAGGCGGGTCTGGAACATCTCCAGTGAAGGAGACTCCACAATCACCCTGGGCAGCCTGTTCCAGTGCTCCGTTACCCTCACTGTGAAGAAGTTCCTTCTCAGGTCGATGTGGGTTGGAAGGAACCTGCTGTGGCAGGGGGATTGGACTAGATGATCTTTCAAGTTGCCTTCCAATCCCTGATGTTCTGTGATTCTGTGAACTTACAGCCTCACCATTCATTTGAGAAAGCCAGCTAAAGCAGACAATGGATCACAGAGCAACGCAAGCGGCAATCCAAACAATTTAAAATAACCCTTTTACTTCCTTTCAGGTTGTCAGATCTGCTGCAAGCGGCAATTACCGACATTCCCTGGCACAGTCACACTTGTCCTAAACAACAGGCTGAGGTCAACTCTGTCTCTTCTTACAAAATCCCATGAAATCTTTGGATTGTACTCCAGTTCTCCCCAGGGCAGATCATGGTTGAACTTCAGCTGCCTAAGCAATGATACCTCTTCCAGACACCTAAAACCAAATAAACCGCCTTTTAAATACTAGTGATCCCTACAAATACTGTCTGTAATTAAAATTATGACATGGCTTTTGAATGTTTGTGAAACGTTTTGATAGGCTCCAATATGGGAATTATTTCTGCACTATTTTATTATATAGGAACAATGCAGCAACTAGGGAAAAATATTCTTCCCCTTTATAAGATGGACACAACGAGCACCATTAGTTTCCACTGTGCCACTGTACATTCCCAAGTGAGCTGAGGAACCACAAGTCAGTGTTACATTAGGACAAAGACGAATCCTGTCTTATGGACAAAGGGAAGCAGTTAACCTGACGGTGGCTGTCACACCTCTACAGCTGATTTAGTAGAAGAGGTGAGGTCAGTGCTTTGCAAACTCTCGTGTATTAGTCATTTCAGCCAACCTAGATGACTTTCTGATGAATGGTCAGAAGGCTATTTTTGCATCTGCTTGCCAGTTCAGCGATGATAACAAGCATTACTGGCGGCGGTTTCCTGCACTGTTCCAGCTAAATATGCAGCAGCAGCCAGCCCATACCACCCAGATTTTAAAGAAACAAGTAGAAGACAAGAGAAACACAGTGACCAAGGAAAACTACAAAAGCTTCACATGTATGTCTTGGAGATACTACTTTCAAAAAGCGTAAAACCATGGAAGTCCCTTCCAATTCAACCCCTCACAAAAGCAAGCAGGTGGACTAGTCAGCTAGTCATGGACTACGTAAAGGAGCAGCAGCCACGAGGACTCTGCTGATCTGAACTGTCTCAACAAAGAGTCACTGGACCACTGGCCCAACCACATAGGAATCCAGTCTGCTTCTATGGAGGACTTGGTTCATCGTACTTTATTATCCATTACTGTACAGTGTCCTGAGAGCTTTAAAGTAAAAAGACAACCAAAGATTTCTAGTTAAACCATTCCACTTTCCTCCTTGAGTACCTTTCAGTAGGGCAAAACATTGTGCTGACATTGTATATACACTGCTGTCATCATTTTTCATGACTTAAAGTTTTAGAGCAAATACACAAAGCAGCTCGTATCTGCTACCCAACGCATTCACAGCGCTAATTTCAAGATGTTAAGAAAACCTGGCTGAAGTCTAATTCCCCACTAGCTGCAGCTCAAAGAGGTGTTTTTAAAAGACCTTACCTTTTAATTATTGTGATTCATTTGCACCAAAACTAAAAACCAGCTCTGTCTCTACAGTAGTGTGCCATCTTTCGTTAGAAGGCAAGAGCCTTCCACAAATAACTACTAGAATAATGATGGTTTGATGGTTTTAAACAGCAACAGATGAACAGAATGTATAAGGTATGAAAAAGATCACAGCAGACAGAGCGGTACCTGAATCTATTTCTTGGGAACACTTCTTCCCAGCTCTGTCAAAATGGAGTCAGGAATCCCTTTTCCTAAATTTACACCCTGAAAGAAGACTTGAATGTTGATCTGCATCCTTTGTATTCTGGCTTCAAACATTTGCTAAGCCCATATCTGCTTTCAAACCAAGTCATGGATCACTTCACGCTACTAATACTTATCCTCACACAGAACTTGCTACAGAACAGTGTCTGACAGCCAGTTCTGCACAGAAGGCTGGAATAATTCTGAGTTCTAGACTTACCATGTGATACGAAGGAACAACCTTTTAAGAAGTACTTCCTGACTGACCTTACTGAAGGCAGAACCTTACACCCCCTCTGCTACACACGCTGCTACCAAAGAACAGCTTTGGAGTCCTTAGTCTGTTTATACAAAACTGAAAACCATACTTGGACTCTGATAATCTGAAAAGCAGAATGCAGGATCTGTAATACACAGGAGGAAAACAGCTGGACAAGGACCAAATCACTTTATGCTGTTATCTAAACAACAATATAAACAAGGAGTCATGCACATTGACTTCACAGTCTAATCAAACATGAAACACAACAAACACATGTTAATAACAGACACTCAGCAAGACAAAAAGGTTGAATGAAGTATTCTGATGAGACTACATGGAAATTCACAGAATCACAGAATTACTGAGGCTGGAAAAGATCTCTAAGATCATCAAGTCCAGCCCATGACCTAACATGACCACAGCCTAGCCCAGAGCACTAAGTGCCACGTTCAGTCTGTCCTTAAAACACCTCCAGGGACGGGGACTCCGCCACTGCCGTGGGCATTCCATTGCAGTGTCTGATCACCTTTCTGTGAGGAAGGGCTTCCTAACATCCAACCTAACCCTCCCCTGGCGGCTTCAGGCCCTGCCCTCTCTTTGATTGTGTATCAAAGATTTTACCCACAACTGCTGCAGTACCCAGAAAACGGAGACAACTATAGCAAACACTTTCATTGACTGACCTGATCATCATACACTTTCCTAAAAGTTGCGGAGAAGCCAAGTTGCAAGTAACCTGTAAGAAACTGGATCTTCCTACTCCACAGGAGCCATCCTGTTACATGAGATCTAAAGAAATTTGAGGCATTTTCCACCTTCTGATTGCAAATCTGTCATATTGCAATTGTTTCTGTCAAGCTTCACGCGTATGTTGTATACTTATCTGCTCACAATCCGAGCACGCTGTTTGGTGCTTTAGAAAATAACTCTTTTTAACAGACCCTCACAATTCTCCTTTCTTGGGCAACAGCTGGAGAACATTCTGCAACATACTCATTACAGCTCCAAGACGACGAGATGCGTGCTTTCGGGTCAGACAGGCTGCTCCTGCTTTTCTACCATGATATATTTCTACCATGAAATATTCATCAGGCTTCAGAAGGAGAAAATGCCAGAGATGACAAAAGGCTTAAAGAAACAGTTCCATCAACTATGAACCTCAGAACGGAGTTTGGGGAGAACTCCAGTATTAGATTGTCACTAATGGACTGTCGTAGGGTTGTACTATGTATTTAATAGACTCAGCCTAAGTTGCCAAGCTCTTCAGTACAGACTTCCTTGAGGTTACACAAAGACATTGCTCTACTCAGCAACACAAGGCCATAAATGGCTAAAGAATTCAACTCTCTTAAAAAATGGCTGAGGTATTTAACTTGCAATATCTCACCAACTTAAAAGGTTTGGGATTTTTGACCTAAGTAACTTTTGAGAATTGTATCTAGACTGCTGTCAAAAAACAGAGTGTCCAGTTACCTTAAGAATCACAAAATCATAGAACTTTAGGGATTGGAAGGGACCACAAAAGATCATCCAGCCCAATCCCCCCACCACAGCAGGATCACCTACATCAAGTCACACAGGAACATATCCAGGTGGGTTTTAAATGTCTCCAGAGAAAGAGACCACAACTCCCCTGGGCAGCCTGTTCCAGTGCTCTGTCACCCTCATGGGGAAGAAGTTCCTTCTCATATTTATATGGAACCTCCTATGTTCCAGCTCACACCCATTACTCCTTGTCCTATCACCAGATGTCATTGAGAAGAGACTGGCTCCATCCTCCTGACACCCACCCCTCACATATTTATAGACATTAGTGAGGTCACCCCAACAGGTGAATCCCCAACCTGTACTGGTCCCTGGGGTTGTTCTTGTCCAGATGCAAGACTCTACACTTACCCTTGTTAGACCTCATTACACTTCTCTCAGCCCAGCTCTCCAGCCTGTTCAGGTCTCACTGAAAGGCAGCACAGTCTGCTGGGATTTCAGTGACACCGTCCAGATTTTGTGTCATCAGCAAACTTGCTGACAGTGCATGCCAATCCCTCATCCAAGTCATTAATGAATAGATTGAACAGGACTGATCCCAGTACCAACCCTTAGGGCGCTCCACCAAATACAGACCTCCAACTAGACTCTGTCCCATTGACCACTACTCTCTGGCTTCTATCCTGGAGCCAGTTCAAGATCCACCTCACTACCCCATCATCCAGATCACGCTGCCTCAGTCTGCGATCTGACCAGGCTGCGATGACGCTGTGTGAGACTGTCAAATGCCTTCAGTGAAGTCAAAATAGACCACTTCTTTGCTATCATCTGTCCACCTGGTTATGTCCTCATAAAAGGCTGTCAGGTTGGTCAAGCATGACTTTCCCTTGGTGAAGCCATGCTGACTGTCCCTAATGACCCTCCTGTCCTCGATGTGCCTGGAGACAGCGTCCAGGATAAATTGTTCCATCACCTTTCCCAGGATGGATGCGAGGCTGACTGGTCTATAGTTACCTAGGTCCTCCTTCTTTCC
Source organism: Rhinopomastus cyanomelas (assembly GCA_013400115.1). Classification (NCBI taxonomy): domain Eukaryota; kingdom Metazoa; phylum Chordata; class Aves; order Bucerotiformes; family Rhinopomastidae; genus Rhinopomastus; species Rhinopomastus cyanomelas. The sequence goes on from VXBP01000411.1 coordinate 375,871, forward strand.
CTTTTTGAAGATTAGAGTGACATTTGCTATCCTCCAGTCCCTAGGCACCTCTCCTGATCTCCATGACTTAGAAAAGATGATGGAGAGTGGCCTAGCAATGACTTCTGCTGTCTCTCTTAGCATGCAAGGGTGCATCCCATCAGACGCACAGAAGCAAAGAATGTGTTCAGTGTCTCTGTTTTCTCTGTCTCCTCTCTGTCTCCAGGGCACCCTCCTCATTCAGCAGGGGCCTACATTTCCTCTAGTTTTACCAGCAATGTATTTTAAGAAGCCCTTTTTGTTGCCCTTGACCTCTCTTGCAAGGTTTAATTCCAAGGAGACCTTGTCTTTCCTAGTTGTGTCCCGACATTCTCTCACCAGAGCCTTATAATCACCCCAAGTGGCCATCCCCTCTTTCCATGACCTATAGACTTTCTTATTCCTCTTCAGTTTGCCCAGCAGCTCCACACAGGTCTTCTGGCTCCCTTCCTTGACTGTTGGAATGCTCTTGAGCCTGAAAGAAGTGATCTTTGAATGTTAACCAGCTATCTTGGGCCCCTTTACCTGCCAGTACCCTGTCCCATGATATTCCTCCAGCAATTGCTTGAAAAGGCCAAAGTTGGCCCATCTGAAGCCCAGGGTTGTGATCCTGCTAGGTATTCTCTTCCTACCACACAAGATCCTGAACTCCACCCTCTCATGGTCACTGCAACCAAGGTTGCCCTCAACCTTCACTCCTTCAACCAGACCCGCCCTGTTCGTGAGTACAAGATCCAGCAGTGCTCCTCTCCTAGTGGGCTCCTCCACCATTTGCATCAGGAAATTGTCACCAATGCACTGAAGGAACCTCCTGGACTGTGGGTGGCTGGCTGAGTGGGTCTTCCAGCAAATACCAGGGTAGTTAAAATCTCCCATGAGAACCAGGGCCTGTAGCTCTGAGGCTGCTGTCAGCTGCCTGTAGAAGATCTCATCAACTTCCTCAGTCCTGATCTGGTGGCCTGTAATGGATACCCACAACAGTATCACCAGCCTGCCCCTTAATCCGCACCCACAAAGTCTCAACTCTCCCTTCATCCACCCCTGGACAGAACTCAATACATTCCAGTGCTCTCTCACGTAGAGAGCAACTCCTCCACCCCGCCTTGCTGATCTGGCCCTCCTAAAAAGGACATAGCCATCCATGACCACATTCCAGTCATGCCAGCTCTCTGTAATTGCCACTAGATCATAATCTCCTGACTGAACACAGATTTCTGACTCCTGCTTGTTTCCTATACTGCATGCATTGGTGTGCAGGTATTTCAGGGAGCAAGCTGAGAACTCCGATTTCACCCTAGGACAGCAAGAGTCCACCTAGTCTTCATTAAGACCAGAGCTCTGTCCCACTGGTGCTCACCCATCAACTATTCCACCTCCCTTCAAATCTAGTTTAAAGCCCTCTGAATGAGCCCAGTCAATTCTTGCCCCAGAACCCTTTTTCCCCTTTGAGATAAACCCCTCCCATGAGTATCTGCAAGGTCTGGCATCTGATAAACCCAGCCATTGTCAAAGAACCCAAAGCCCTGCCTGTAACACCATTAATGGACTGAGTCCTTGTATTCTGGCCTGTGTCCTCACCCCAAAATGGAAGTAATGAAGAGTCCTGAATGTCCTGAGGCCTTGTAGTCTTTTGTCATTCCCCATAGACCATAGCTTGGTCTTCCTCTGCTGCCGGGTTGACACCTTCGCTCTCGGGTTTGCCTGCACTGCGTTGCTTTCTGGCTTTTCCCATAAGAGATTATGACCCTCAGCAGCTTCCCCTTGGCTTCCCTGAGATTTCCCCTTCAGGGAACCCCCAGATCACCCACAAACCTCGATAAATGGCGTTCAGGGACTGGCGCTGTCGGAGCTCAGAATCTGCAGCCGTCCCATTCAGTATTTTACCACAGCGTGTAGGGTCCCGACATCCCAGTATGTGTTTTGCCTCTGCCCAAATGGAACAGAGCTGTAGCTGGCTCTAAAGTTTCAACTACAACCATTTCTGAAATCTGTGCTTTGATGAAAGTTTTTCAAAATGGCTGCAAAGTCAGACAGGACTGCATTACCATCTGTACAAATGTCTGATTAGGATTTTGGTTTGCAGCATGATTTTGGGAGTAGTATCAGGACTCCTGGGACTGGAAAGGAAAAATGTAGCCTTGAATTAAGACTCAAAGCTTTTTTCCATCTCTAAAGTTCATGTTTTCACGAAAGCACAAACATCATCATGCCGGTACATGTACTCTCTACCGAATGCCATGTTTGCCACATGAGGATGCTCTTTAATGCCTCCATTTGATGGGCACAACCCCCTTCATCAGTTTTCTAATCATTAACCCACTGAACTCTGGATGGTATTCAAAAGACAATTAATACAGAAGAACTGGGATGGCATTGCTTCCAGACACAAACCAACGCTACTCTCTCGCATTGAAACAGCTGTCACTAAAACATCTATCATCTCAATCCCTCAGTAAAGCATTTGTCAATACAGTGCTAAATCTCAGTTTTGCTGAAATAAGAAACTAGAATCAGCATGATGTTGTCTATAAGTTAATTAGTCAGGAAATAATGAGCATGAGAAAGACAAATAGGTCGATCGCAGATCTAACTGAGAAGATGGGATCACCCCAATGTTTCTTTTGCTTGGGGCTAGAGATGTTGATTAGAAAAACAGCTACAATTAGTTAAATATGAATCATGTTACAGAGCAACTCTAGGATTTACGTGGGGAAAAAAGCCAATTCTGAGACTCTTAGGAGTCATTGTAACAATTCAAGCTATAAATTCTGAAAAAAATACAACCATTTCTTGAAAAAAGATGCAACTATTCTCAGTAAAAGAGTTTTATCTACTGTGGAAGCATTCAGCTGAACATCTGTGAAGTGGTTTGGGTTCAAGAAATTATCTTGCTATTGAAACACACAAGTTCCAACAAAAGAGCCACATTTTTCTGCATTAACAGGCATGAGAGCTTAACAAGAAAACAAAAGGGGTAACTGAAGTGAGACCAGTTTCTTTCACCCCTTACCACCAGTGCAACTGCATCTCACAACCTCCAGCAAGGGAAGAGGCAGATGCTCCACTACACCAAGAACTTCAACCGTGTTGATAACGAACATGGTACTGTGGACATTAGTCAATCTTACTCAAAGGTCAGAGTTCCTCCAGTGCCAACCACACTCTTCCTATCAACATGGCTACTCCTGGGTTTCGACAAGCAGCACTTCCTTTACAGCCCTGTGCTCACGAAACACAGCAGCGTATCAGTTAAAGATGGCACTAGAGGACAACTAGAAGACTTTTTATGTCAATAAAAAGATGTTGAAGTTTTGATGATACAGTTTTAATTCTAGGATGCCAAGAAGAGAGAAACTGAAGAACAGCAGTTCTCTAGCAGCTCACAAGTACAGGACTCATAACTCTGAATATAAATCTGATACTTCCTCCTCAAATACGCAAACCCCAAACTCTTCATCGAGTCACCAAAGGAACAGAGGTTTCAACTGCACCACAGGCACGAATTTAGATGTGACTGGTGGATTAAGAGGGCACAATCACTGCCAATTTGGGGAGTCACTTTGGTTACTTTTCTACGTGTTCAGCTATAACACAAATATAAGCTGAGAAAACCCTAAAGCAGAATTCAGCAAACCAAACCATGTTGAAATAGAAGACTTTACATCAAAATAATTACAGTCTAGGGGACATTGCCTTGACCTCAGCAGCTCCTGAATCAGCTGGCAACTTTTAAAAAATATTATCCCTTCAATGATCAACTATTTCTAAATGGAAGGAAAAGTTTAGTCTGTGTCTCAAACACTGAAGAACTTAATTTATGCCCAATAAACAGGGTTTCTGGCTTCAGCAATTAACGACCTAACTGATAATGTCTTCTCAGAAAAATCACAGTCCAGTACAAGTTTCAGAACTGCTTTCTGCACATCAGATACATGACAGGTTTTTTGTGTATCAGATATATGACAGAGAAATCACTGAATATATCTCAGCTTGGTTTATTTAAGGGAACTGACCTCTCTAGTAACCTCTGATCCATCCTACACAGAATCTTGGCAGGAATTAATAGCTGATCTCTTATGTACTCAACAGAGTCAAATGCACATACATATGTTTGCATGTTCAGTCTATTACAATCTTTCCATCTATTTACTGACCCTTCTTCTCCTGTTTTATTTATTTAGGCTCCAGAGACACATGGCAAATATTTCACAGGACAACCAGATAAGGCAACTTCATTGAGCTCAGTAATGATGGAAAAAATCGCAGAGCTGCTTGCTGCTTCTCCAGTCTTTTTTTTAATGGAGTGCAGCTGAAATGCAGCTGGAACACAGCTGTCAGCTTTTATTTCCCAAATCTGCACTAAAATAACAACTACAGCTTGATCATATGATAATTACCTGTGAATTAAAGCTCTGGGTTTGAGACATTACACACAATTAAAATTAGCCAAAAGCCTGAGGATGACAATAAACTCCAGGCTGAAAAGCTTGGGGTGTTGGCCGTCTTCATTCTTGACATTTGTTATTAGTTCAGTGCATATTTCCATGAGGTAAACAACTCAGAAAAACACTAATGCTTTGCTCTTCCTCTGTGCTTTTGAAATACTGCCCTAAAAAAACAATATTGGAAATACCAGAACCCTTCCATATGAAGTAACGATCTAAAGCTGAAGGGAGACTTAGGATTTATTTTGAAAGGCAGCGGAATGTAGTTTCTTGTGGCTAGCTCTTTTATGTTTAGAGACTACAGGCTTCTCAAGTAACTTATGAACAGAAAGCAGCTAACAACACTCCCCCTTCTACTACCCAATAAAACGCACTGTTCTAATGCAAAACATACAACGCACTTCGAGACAGAGAAATATAAAGTTTGAATTTAAAATATTTTTTTAAAAAGAGCAAGTTTATAAGTGTCGTGCAAACTTTCTGCTCAGAGAAATGCATTTAGCTACTAGACTCAGGAGATCAAATTAAGTCTCATATATAACCCCAACTCAGTCCAGTGAACTGTTTCACAAGAGGAGGACTTGGTCAATATGTACAAGCTGACTACAGCAAAAGCGTATCAGCACCTATCTCAAAAGGAAAGAGTCAGATCTGTAACTCATTCTGCAACTTGATTTCTCCACATACTTTGTTATCTTTTGCCACAAAAATACAGCATCTAGCGTTACTTGCTGCAACTTTTCAACCCGTAAGCACAACTCCAGAAATCAGAAAGAATGATAAAACCACCAAACCGCCACCCCCGACTCCTCTGACCATTAAATCCATTAAACATGCCCAGCAAGTAATTGGCAAATACTCTATCACCAGCAAGCACAGCAGAAATGAGGTGACAATGACAAAGTCTACACATGTTACTATAAACCATCACTTCATTGAAGAAAACAATTTAGAAAAAATATGTTGGGATTAAACACATTTTTGGCAGATTTAAGATTTGAACAGAACAAATCCACGCTGATCTGCAAAGGAACAAGAAAAGTCTGATGACCTCATTGCAAACACACCACCATCATGTTACAGAGTACATTTAGCTAATGGCTATGGAATGGCACAGGTTTTGGAAGAGGAAGCTCATGTGCCATTTTACCGAAGACAAAAATAAGCCTTAAAGAAACTGCTTTCCTCGTGGTCTTCTAGCCTGTAAATAAAACTTTTGAGAAAGACATTATGCTCAGGGACCTGGGCTACTCTAGTTCTCATGTGGCACTGAGCAATTAATCAAACCACCAACATACTGAGATAGCCCTCTTAAACTTCAGAACACTTATAAGATCACTGCACTGACCCTGAATATTCATCGTTTTCAAATAGGTGGGGTTACACTAGAAGAGACAACCAGTTTAAGAGTTTGCTGTGAGAAGAGGGCTATTCATGAAAAGGTTTCTTTTTCACATAAGAAACTCTAACATTTAGCATTCTCTTGATTTCGGTGACACTGATGTTTTTCAGTTCTTTGTCATTGTATTAAATTTATTTCAAGACAACCACACTGCTTCAACACATTTTCTTTAGCATTCACAACCGCCGACGTATCCTGCATTGCCAAACCCAACTTCTTGATTAAGCATCACGCTTGTTCCCACCCAGCATAACGTCCCAATTATTAACGCGAGCCTCCGGCCAGCTCCTTTCCAGCAGCTGGGCTGCACTTATTGTTATGTAACTCTCAACATCATTTCAAGCCCTCCCTGTGAGAATGACTGTGAATAACTCATTTTCTATGGCTCTAGAGAGACAGCAAAGATTTAATACGAGCATGTCAAGCTTTAATCTGAAACTGGTTGCCTTCTTCACACCAATCACCCAAGTGAAAAATATAAGAGCCAAATACTAGTTTAAGGGAGGGGGTAATTTACAGCACCAGTTTGAACTGTCAGCGAGGAACAGGCAAAGGCCAGAGGAGAAGTGTAGGGATACAGGGCACAAGACATTTTTTCCAGTGTGCAGAAACTGCCTAGAAGCAATCAGTACAACAAAACCAAACCATTCACCTAGCGCTTCTGGCATATTTTCCAGAAATACAAAAGCAAACCCTTTTGCAGCAAAAACATTTAGATTCAAGGAATAAATTCCTGTGAACAGCGATGGACTTCGATAGCTGCACAGGCTGACAGCAGAGTCAGGCCAGCAGAGCCATAGAAACTCCCCAGGAGATACGTATGTATTTTAACACCACTCTACAGAGTTCTCTCCATCAGGCTGGGTATCACTGAAAAAAAAGGAGGTTGGGAGTCACCTCCTGTCATCTACCCCAGCTCAGTACTGGGATGAATGTATTCTGGTGCAGGAGAAGTCAGTCCATACTAACTCTAGGTTTTGACTGAAACATGGCACATGCTTCTTTCTTGAAGGACAACATCAATAAAATATGTACATATGCTCTAATAATCAGGTGCTACACAAAACAGTCCTGGGAACAAAGGTCCTTTCACAAGAGAAATCTCAAGCACAAGTAACAAAAGGTGAGATTAGTGGGCCTTAATTCATTTATTTGTTTTGATCTTCACCCATTCCATATCTATAAATACAAAAAAAACCCAACCCATCTCTTTATTAAGCAGGAAGTTTAACATCAAACAGTTCAATGAAACTCAATGATCAGCAGAAACAGCGCAGTAGTGCTGTGGGAACAGGTCTGGCTTACTCTTTCTAAAGGCACACCTCATACTTTTTTCCCTAGACTCTTGTATCTGCTCTCGTGAGACAGCAGCAAACCTGAGAAACACGGACTGAGCCTAACACTTGACATCTCCGGAGGGTTTCAGTACCTCTGGCTGCAGCTCTTTCACACCTGATGGACACCATGGGACTCTGCTCATCATCACGACGACAGCAGTTTCTCACATTTACACAGCTGTTTCATTCCTGGGGCAGATCTTGCAATGTTTTTGAGCACTGCTCTATAGTTTCCTTAACTTCTGCGTTCTAATTAAACATGTTTTTCTGCAGGCATCAAAACCCACAGCTAAAAGTCATAGCAATTTTCTTAACAAACATGCTCAAGAGTTATTGCTTCCCATTGCCCAGGGCCACGGGCCAGACAAGCAGTTCCATTACAAGCACCCTACAGAAACGTATAAAAACACTCATAAAAATGCATTTGTTTATATGGCAAAGAGATATGAATGAATTAATACTCTGCACAGAAACTACCACAATATTATTAGAGTTTCTTCAACCTGCAAGAATTTTATCGAATCTTAAATCACATCCCTCTCCTCCTTTCCTCCCCACATGCATCAATGGACTCTTGTGTTTTGGTTTGCAAATATTTAAAGTGGTGTGTCAAGTCCTGATGCAGAAGCCTGATGGTCATGCCATGCTATGAATAACAGACTGAAAGCAGGGAAAACAGCTTCTAAATCAAATTATGACTCTTGGGGATAAATACATTTCCAAATGATGTAATTATAACAATATGTCACACTCCACTGAAGACCTCATATAACATTAAAATAAAGAATGAGTGGGTAGGAAATGTAAACGAAGGATGACATAATATTGTTCCATGCCAGTTTCTGCCTGTTTTCAATCAGGCCAGACATCAGAAAGGGGAAGAGGAGGGGGACACACAAAAAAAAGCCCTCAATAACAATCAAGGGAATTTCTGTTTCAGTTGGAGGCCTGTGCACCAAGCTCACATCTGACCTTGTAACATAAATAAAGTAACCCTAATGAAGTGTGTACAGAGCTTGGGAAAGACAAGCCCCCCTGCCTGCCCCCTCATATGGAGTCCCAAATAAACACACCAGTATGACTTAAGACATGCTTGCAGAAAAGTTTATTATTTTATTTTCACCTCTGTATATATTCCATGCCAGTAAAAACTGCTGCATCACAAGCTCTTAATTTAGCCCCTTTTAGACATAAGAGGGCCTTGGGTGGTTGATCCTAAACACGCCTGCACTCAACTCAGAAATGAGCTGACAAAACCCACCTATCTCAAACCCAGCTCAAGGCTTTGCGCGTAAGTGAAACAAGTTGAATCTGGTTCAGACCTGAACCCTTGGTATGGCAGTAAATTGCATTATCAGCCTACAAAGTGAAGTCACTTGATTCTATCAAAACTGAATAAACTCCATTGTGGTTTTCTGTAATCCCTTTATGAGAACTGCGTGCATCATTGTTTACCCAACTGTTATGTGGGTGGAAATAGGAGACATTCACCTCTGGCAAATATGTTTGCAACTTCTCTCCAGTCAATAGAGTTGCACCTGCTTACATGAAGCCTGTCTCTGATGTCAACACTGATATTCTCTAGAGATAAAGCGGTTCCTGTTTTTTCTGAAAAATTAAATACTTCAAAATATGTCAAGTCACTTGAAAATCCTACCCACAAAGGAAAGAGAAGGGAAGCTTTAGAAGAATTACTTCCATAAAACAGAGAGATTCTGTAGCCAGAAATCCTGAAGAGATTCACAGCCTCCTGCTAGGAATCTTCCATGACAGCTCTGGAGCCTGCCAAGCCCTGGGTCTTGCTTGGACAATAACAGTGTCCTTATTGGGAGCGCAAAAAACCTCAGCGCTAAGAACAGCTGCCATAGGCAGATTTCTGCCTGTGTATCGGCTTCTTTCCAGGTGCTGTGAGCAATCAACAAGACTGAAGGAATATCACTGCTGACTAGAAAAAGGAAAAGAGAGGGAAGGTGATGACAAACCAGCCAAGCACTTTTCCTCTGCCCACCCTCCTAGTAGAATGAACCATTCATGTAGTCTTCCTCCATCACGCTCCTTTCTTCAGCTCTATCACTTGTAGCCTCATTTAAAACTCATTTTGCTTTCATAGAAAAGCCTAAGCTGCTCCCCAGTCAGGCCAATTCTCATACACAAAAATACCCAATCACTTCACCTTGAGCAGTTACCTATTTATTAGGGGGGGTTGTACTTTGGGTTTATTTGGGGTTTTTTCAAATTTTGTTTGCTTGGTTTTTCTTGCTATTATATATACTATTTATTATTATATTTCTCTATCTTTAAAATACCTGAGTTACTTTTCATAATGAGGACTTTAAACCAGTTATATAGTTGTGGTACTCAAAATATACAATGTGTTTTAAAGATGACCAAAGTTAGGATTGTGAGAAGCCATAAAACTAAGTTTCTCTTGGGTGAAATACCCTCCTTCCAACCAGTTTATCAAAGAACTCAGTTGGCCCATAGTTCCCACTGTATACTACTAAAGACTGTCGATCTACCAGAACTTCCATTCGCCTTGAAAGAGAAACTGGCCTCTAATGGGACTTGGCAAGAAACACTGGAACTTCTGCACTTCTTCATCTTAAAAATACCAACTACAAACTGCATGGACTTATTCAGCTGATGTCATTGGCCTGTGCTTCTGGGACTTGTCGCAGTTTTAATGGAACTCTTGACTCAGTTTTAATGAGCTGGTTGTCCAACAAGCATATGATTGACCAGGTAGTCCAGAAGCGTTGCCCAGCTCATTCTAATTTGAGAAAGGTTGGGTCAGGAATCTGTTCTGTAGCAGACAAGGGAACAATGTTTGCTGCAGAAAGCTGCAGTTCACTCTTCTGGGAGTTCATTGGTTTTGTTCTTATTTTTTACATGACAAATTGTAATCACCACAAACAGAAACCACTTTCCACATGTGTGAGACACTGTATCTGCAAAGACACACAGCCACACCGCATTATGCAATTCTCACTACAACTGGAGAAAGGTATGGAGCAGGTTTTTGTCTTAATTAGTCGCTGATATTAGCGCGCAGATATTTGGAGATAACTGACTTTAATGAAACTTTGCCGAGGCTGTGTTTCTTCTCCTCCCTCTACACAGAACATAAATTCACTGAATCCTAAGAAATGAAGAGTAAGCATTGCAACAAAATCCCTGAAGATCAGTGACTGACTAGAGAAGCCAGTTAACCCCATCTGGTCCTTAATCCTCAGGAAATTTTGTACAGAGAAGTGAATGCTCTTACCAAATTAATTTTGAGTGTAGAACTCACAGAAACACAGACTATTAGGGATTGCAAGGGACCTCGAAAGATCATACGGTCCAACCTCCCTGCCACAGCAGGATCTCCTACATCAAGTCACACAGGAACATGGCCAGACATCCCCAGAGACATCTCCACAACCCCCCTGGGCAGCCCCATTCCAGTGCTGTCATCCTCACCGTGAAGTTTCTTCTCATATTGATGTGGAACCTCATACATTCCAGCTTACAACCATTGCCCCTTGTCCTATCATTGTACGTCACTGAGCACAGCCTGGCGCCATCCTCCTGACATCCCCCCTTCCCATATTTATAAACATCAGTGGGGTCACCCTTCATTCTCCTTTTTCCAAGCTCAAGAGACCCAGCTCCCTCAGCCTTTCTTCATCAGGGAGATGTTCCACCCCATCACCTTTGTGGCTCTGTGCTGGAGTCTCTCCAGCTGTTGTGTCCGTGAACTGAGTGGCCCAGAACTGGACACAGTATTCCAAATGTGATCTCACCATAATTGTTTGGTTGCAGTTCCTACACTATGTCTAGTCCACATACATGAAAATTAGTGAAACATTCCTAGCTGTATTCAACAGCAGCCAAGTGCTCGTTTCTTAATAGTCTAAAAAACTATGAAGAAAGAAACCAAGAAAGACTAGCTTTAATTTCATAGTATTTTTGATGCCAACGCTTCCCAAAGCTCTCTGTTTACAAGAAGGTCTACCCTGTACTTTAGGATATATACTTTCATATTATACCTAATTAGGTCAAAGAGGGAATTTGAAGAGTTAAAACCTGTACAGAGTGCCAAGATTTTAAACACTGCTGCTTTCACAAACATATTTCCATGTTCTTTATTTACTTCAAAAGGGGCAACATCTCACCCCACCATAGAACTAAACAGAAACACCTCTAAAAACAGTGCTAGTATGATTTAAACAGGAAGTATGAAAGATACCCAACTACTTTGAATCTTCAAAAGGTTAATGCTGTTAATTACTACCACCTAAAGTAGTGATCCCCTCACCGGCTTTCATTAACACCATCTGCTCTGTTCATTTTGAAATTAATTTCACTTAGAATCATAGAATCATTACGGATTGGAAGGGACCGCGAGAGATCATCCAGTCCAATCCCCCTGACACAGCAGGATCACCCAGACCAAGTCACACAGGAACACATCCAGGCAGACCTTGAACATCTCCATACATTAAGCTGATACTTCCAAATCCCAAATTTTAAAAAGCAGTGTAATGTGAAGATATTTTGCCACTCAAATCCATCAAAGTTGCTAATTCCTCTGATTCTGTGAGCAAATGGAGCTACATTATCTACCCAGCATAGGGGCAAGTAAAAGATCTGGTAAATGGAATGGTGAGAAGATTCTGAAATAGAACACCATTTCCTTTGAATTAAAGACATTCAACTGATACAAACTAACTGCTTTTCCTCTTTCTTTTTCCTCTAAGTGGAATGTTTCATTGCCTCACACTACATTAATTTAATCACCTTTTAAAGGAAATGGGGGTTGTACACGCACACAAAAATCTATCAGCTCAAACCCAGCATTTCCCACTTGTGATCTACATTCCAGAACTTTCTCCTGCAAAGCCAGTTCATTTACATTTCACTGCTTCGGATGCTTGTGGAGTAAGCTGTCATACTTGGATTAAATCAGTTCTTCTCATTTGTTTGGCAGCTAGTAATGCAAGAAACCAAAAACTCTTCCAGTTGACTGAGTTCCCTCAATAGGAGGGCTGACATTTCCTCGCACAACTCCATTTAAGTTGGAACAATAACAATATCAGGTTCCAGTCTAACAATAGCTTCAGTGTTATTGGGCATTGCTGTTAAACATCTCAAGATGAAGACAAACTTGAAAATTCACGGCGCTTGCCTTAATCAGAAAGAAAGACATTCAAGAATAATACCACAGGGGTTTTGTTTTGAGGTTGGTTCTGCAGTGATTGGTATTCCTAAGAAAGAAACAATCCTTACAGACACTTCTACCTTTAGCATTACTACCCCTCTACTCGCATGCAGTCACTTATCAACATTGTGATTTCAAAGGTGAGGATGCTGAAACTAAAAGGATAAAATTTTAGTCAGCTTTGAATAATGACTAAACTACAAGCAAAACACCAAACTTGAAAATGTTAGTTTTCAGATCCTTGCTACTGCATGGACCGTGCCAGAAATTAATCTCAGCTTAATGCAAGAATTTGGTCTGATTTCAGTTACTGGACTGAACACACTGCCATGTCTGAGCAATGCTTGAACCTTTCATGACCAGCACTACATACCCATGCACCTGTTGTAGGGGAATTTCTGAAATAAAGCAGCCTCACAGCCAGGAACAGAACGCAGTTGTACTAGTCTTGCCGGGAGGGAGTTGATTTTCTCCTCAACAGCCCGTGTTGTGTCGTATTTTAGACCAGTGACCACATCTTGCTGACAGAGCAGTGTTTTACCCACTGCTGACACACTGCCTACATAGCATCAGGGTCTCCTCTGTTTCCCACTCTGCCACCCTTGTTCAGTTGGGTGGGAACTCAGCTGGGGCAACCCAAGTACTATTCCATAGCACCTAACACCCTGCTCAGCCACAAAGTGGGGTAAAGGTCTGGCGGGAAAAACATGGGAGTGGGTCCTTCCAACTGTCTACTGGTAGTGACTGCACTTTATGAGTAATGAAACAGAACTGACCTGCAAATCCCACCAGGACAAAGCCAGGCACAATCCTTACACATAGCTGGGTCTATAGACCTGCCCCGCGAAGAAGCTGCAATCCCAAGTCTTTCCCAGCCACCCATTAGACAGTCTGACCAGAGAGCCCTTCTCTAGGCTTGCCACTATGTAACACAGTCAGTTCCAGAGGTTCAACCTGACTGAGACAGCTGGTTTCCTGGGGAAGATGTGGTGCCCCCTCCCTAGAATCATAGAATCACTACGGACTGGAAGGGACCTCTTCATCTAGTCCAAGATCATCTAGTCCAATCTCCCCGACACAGCAGGATCACCTAGACCAAGTCACACAGGAACACATCCAGGCGGGTCTTGAACATCTCCATTGATAGGCTGGATGGGGTTTAGAACCATCTGGTCTGGTGAGAGGTGTCTCTGCCCATGGCAGGGGGTGTTGGAATGACATGATCTCTGAGATCCCTTCCAACCAAAACCTTTCTATGATATTGTGAGAGGGAAAACTGAGCGCAAACACTGTTACTGTATTTGACCCACTGATGCATACAAAGCTTCTCACAACTGCCAATGTTTATGTCACTCTTCAGAAGTAAAAGCTTTGGGAAAATACATTAGACTTTTCACTTCTTAACTGTTCAATTAGTACAGCTATGTAAACTGGAGTCTCAGAGTATACTTGCTAACTCAGACTTTGAGACACTGGACCTACTGTTGAGGCTGGCTATCACAGTAAGAAATAAAGCCTGTTTCTATGTGTTATTCCTTTCCTTCTAAATACTGAACTAGGTGCTTCAGTATGACCCCCTCTCACACACAGTGAGATCTTCTGTCATCTAAAACAAACATATTAGAAAAAAAAATATGATCCATAACCTTAACAGTTGTTCAGCACTGCTCAACGTCCTTCAAGCAGGTTTTAGTGATTCATACTAACACACCAACAGAGGAGGCAGGAAAAATGATCATAAATAAAACTCTCTGTAGAAATGAGATAATCTGTATTTAACTCGTGCTGACCCTCACTTCTAAATGGAGACACAGCCAAGGTGGAGGAGGGCTTTTTAAGATCAACAGCAGTACATTTAGCTCAAAAATGACTACTTGTGCCAGTGCTCACTGCACTTCACATACCTGTATGCTTCACAGATGTTGAATAAAATATGTGCTTTAGCCAAATTACATGCTTTGAGGTTGAGGAACATGAGCCAAAAGCCTAGTTTTTGAGCAGAGATTAGCAAGAGCTTGTAAAAACAAACAAAAAAACCCAACCAACCCCAAAGCCAAAACCCAACACACTGGCTCCAGCTCCATCGACATGTGACTTCTAATCAAGTCAGTTACCCACACACTGAGGCAGCAGATGTTTCAAACAGTTTCCATTTGAACCAGGAAAACAGCATTGATGGATGTTTGTTATTGTAGACTCCTACCAGGCACTCCAAGCTACAGAAAAGGAGCAACGTGGTATTTTTCATATTTATGTAATTTGTTAATCTGTCCGTTACTCAGAAGCAGGTAACTTATTAAGAGAGTCCAACGAAAGTAGAAAAAATAAAGCTTAAAAAGCAAACTTTCAGCAATTTACTAACACTGTGTAAAATGATTATTTTCCATCAGGAGGCTGTTTGAACCCTTGTTAATTGTTTTATCTGTTAATCTCAAAGTATGAAGTTTTAAGTGTTCAATGCAAGGAAGGATGCTTGGTAAAAAATAGGTAGCAGCACACGCAGGAAAGTGCTAACCTTCAACTCAGGCCATTATAAATACAGAGGACTAAAACAAACCACATGAAAAGGCTTCAGGGGGAATCCTTCTCCTCTCTGCACCCTCCCTTTAGCCTAGGAGGAGCAGCCTTTCCCCAAAAGGTGTTAATGAGTCATAAATGATAAGCTGGGAACAGCACAATGTTTTACATGTTCCAGTAGGCATCAAACTCACAACCAGCACTCCCATGCCTTGAATGCTATTTTACTTCTTGTCTTCACTTCCTAAACAACACAAAGAGCACAGCAAAGCAGCGCTGAAGCGCTGAATAAAATACAGGTTGGGTGGGAAAGTTCCTAAAAGCAAAACCAATAAATATTCCAATAAAAAGAAAAATATCTGCTGGCTGAGAAAAAATCTCTATGCCAGTAATAAAAATGGTACAAAGCAACAAAAGCCTTTTAATCTGTGGAGTCACAGGCCAACAATGAAAAGAAATACAAAGAGAAAAGAGACACTAACATGGGTATCATTTCCCTTTTATCCTGTTTTAATTAGGATCAACAAAAACCCAGTTGCTTGTAGCAAATTGTCGGTGGTTTTAGTTGCCCCCACTGCTTCTACTGCTGCACATGCAGAGCAGCCAAGGGTCAGGTCTGAAGAAATCGAAGCCTATCAGAAACAAAAAAGGAGTTTATATTAGACATAAATTTTGAAGTGCTGGCATGCAAACAGTTTCTTGGTGTAATAGACAGAGACAGATGCAGCAACACAAGAACACTTTCCAAACACATGAGAAGGAAGAGAAAAGAAGTCTGTCTCCAGCTGCAGTACTTTGGATCCAAAGAAGTCTGAGACAATGAAGCAAACGCGAATTTTCCTTCACCCAGGAAATCCAGAGTTCAAACAACATGCAAGCAGAGCTGCAACGGCACTTGGTGCTTCTTTTACCACCATCATTCTTCAGAGAGGGTAGCAAATTGACACGAGGTCAGTAGGCTGGTACAATCCCTATTTCACAGCGGAAACGTGTCATAACTTGTCTATTAAGAACTTTGTCTAGGACAAAGGCAGGAACAGGCTTCAGATCTCATGATTTCTACTCTTAGACTCTCAGTACGAGGCTACTTCCACTCATCATAAATACAGCTATTACCTGTAGAATCCAAAAATCCTGTTGTTTCGAGATGATACCTAAATTTACCTGTAATCAAAGAGTCAAGGAACTAAAGGACTCTGCAGGGCATTTGCTTGCAGGATCTGTGCAGGCAGGAAGCACAAACAGACTTACAGAGAAGGATAGGCAGAACAACAAACCATAGTGTCTTCCATGAGAACCAAGGAAGAATCATCCCTTACTAGGTATTACCAGAATCGCCAGGACAGGAAGAGCTAATGATGTACAGATGACACACACAGTTTACCCTTAACTGCTTATTCTTGTGCTGTGGTACTTTCAGAAACCCATGATTTCTTTGAGCTTTTTGGAGGAAGCCTTTGGTCATACACAAAGGCTAATTTCATATATTCACCTTTACAACTGCATACATGGATCTGGTAAGGTTAACTACTAACCAACAAGACTGTTCAAAAAGTCAGTCATTCACCATACCTGCAGAAGCCCATTATTCCCAGTCGACAGTCATTCATTTTTGGCAGGACTGGATTATTTTCTCGTCATTACTTTTCCCCAGCTCTGTGAATATCCTGATTATTTTACAGACTGGCATTTTGAAAAGCAGACCAGTTTAAAGTAGTAAGATGCTAAGGTGCAATAAGAGGAATGCAGCTGAGCTGAAGACATTGACTGCTACTGAAAACAGGTCCCATACTCTTTCCTCCTCTTCACATTTGCCTTTCCAGCCACACGCTCCTGCCTTCTATTTGCATCAGCTCTGGCACTAATGGGATCCTTCAGTGAACCAGTTCACGGGCAGAAAACTAACCCGTCCAGAACGAGCCCTCTGCAAGGTGGTAACCTCAATCCACTTACAAGTGATCAGATGCACATCAGAACAAGCAAGGGAAGAAAATGAAGCAGGACTATTCCCAGCAGCAACAAAATGCTAATTTGGCTTGGCTGTCTCTTCAGATCTGATCTTTAATCTCAGGAACATAAGAGAACAGAATGTACCTTTCATAATGACTGCAGTTATTGATGTATTTTGTTACACAAAAGGACTCCATCCTATATCAGGACTCAGCTAGAGCTTCTTGCAGTTGTGTTGGTTTTGTCAACCTAATATTGTCACATACTCACTATCTGCAATCATTACTGATGTTAAGCAGCAATTTTTTTCTGCAAGTAGCACCAGTGAAGCTGATAGAACTGTTTTCAGAACATGGTATCACTTTATGGAAAGGCCTTAGAAGCCGATCTCCCTATAAAATGGGGATTCAACAATCACCTCTAATACAACTGCTACTTACGCTTCTCTGTGTAAGTCACAAAATCAGTCAGATAATCCCTATGCACAGAAGACAGAGCTGCTTGGTAATCTGAGGCTACTTCAAGTGCCATTTATCTTACGTCTGTAACCTAATGAATTTGTTTTCAGGATAAATTGATTTATCATTGTCATGGTTCAGTCTGGTTACCAACACATTATTTAAATTAATACCCTGATTGGCTGCATACTTTCATCAGCATCACTTTTCCCATGAGAAATTGATTTGCCTTTCTACTTGTACCTTAAGAGCAACATGGCAAGAGGTAGTTCTTGCCAAGTAACGTTCATGGTTATGCATGCAAAACACCCAAATCCTATTAATTACCTAATTAATTACCTAATTAATTACCTAATTAATTTGGGGGGGTTGTGGAGTCTCCCTCGCTGGAGATATTCAAGACCTGACTGGACAGGTTCCTGTGTGACTTGGTCTAGGTGATCCTGCTGATGCAGGCGGATTGGACTAGATGATCTTTCGAGGTCCCTTCCAGTCCGTGGTGACTCTATGATTCTAACTAAAAGAAGTTATTGATGCTGCAGTATTATTTGAAAGATTCTCATGCAATTGTTTCATTTCAAGGAAAGGAAAAAGCCATCCCCAAAAGGTGCACTGATATTCAGAAAGAGAGCTTGTATGAGTAGTCTTTGCATAACGAGATCAGATTGTAACTAAATGTCTTTGCAAACATCAATATTATGAAGTTCTTAGTCTTGTTATATGAAAAGTGCCATCTGAAACTGTTTTTTCTGATTAACATCGCATGAATTCTGCTCATCAACACGGACCCAGCACCCCTGTTTTCTAAACCAAGGTGTACACAATACCCTAAAACCTTCCCCTACAACATCCAAGAAACTGGATAAAATTTCACAAGCTCCGAATCTCTTTCTGAGCTCCAAACAGTTTCTAAGGAGAGGCTGATACACGGTGTTAGATCTGCTAACTGCACATGGGGACTGCCATAAGCAAAGCAAAAGACTTAACTTCAAATATAAGCAAAGACAGTCCCAGCAACACCTCATGCTTTTGAGTGACCCTACGCACTCTGGTACACCAGTGAATTTTGTAGGGTCAGCTGCATGCTCTTGACGCTGCAGGCTCTGAGGCAGGAGCTACAGACTACAGACACCGTAATTTATTATGCAATAAATACCTGAGCCCCTCTTAGCTCACAAAGGACACACATACAGACTCAATGGTATACATCATTCTTCTCTGGAGACAGCAGAAGCAGAAGGTTATCAATATCATCACTTCTCGAAGAATAACAGTTCAGACTTGAGTCCTTAAGAGGAACTTCAGAGCAACCAACAGGGGAGAAATGCCTTCTTTTACCAACATAAAGAAGTCACGTTACCAACATTGTCAGGGAAAGCAGATATTAACATTTCAGGATCAATGTGATCTTCAGTCAAAAAGCAAAAATAAAAATAAATCAGTCAAACACCCATGTCTCTGTATTTCAGAGACAAGGATGTCATGGGGGACACAGTGTCAAATGCCCCTCACAAGTCCAGGTAGGTGACATCAGTTGCTCTACCCTTATCCACCAATACTCTAATGCTGTTGCAGAAGGCCACCAGGTTTGTCAGGCATGCTCTGCCTTTAGTGAAGTCCTGTTGGCTGTCACCAGTCACCTCCTTACTTTCCATGTGTCTCAGCTGAGTTTCCAGGAGGAAATGCATCAACTAACTACATTTAACAACATCGTCACGGAGATTCTTATGCAACATCAGAAACTGCATGCTGATGGCAGGAAATCTGGAGCCAGGTCTCCCAGGTTTCATTTTAGGCAGCTTTTGATTTGCTGTGTGACACCAGGCAAGTGACTTCCCATTATTTATTTAGAAGTTACATCCAATTATCTAGAAGGGCTAATTAGCTCATCTGGAAAGTGATTTGAAATGCTCAGATGAAAGATAGTGTGTGTTTCTCAACCCTGGCCATGTGTGCCAATAAAATACTTGTTTCACAACAATTAGATCTAATTGCATTTTTGATAGCTGCTGCCTCATCCCTAGAAATTCCAGCTCTGGAAGTCACAAATGGAAAGACTCATCAGGACGGACGCAATGTTAATGAAGTGGTATGTGAAACAGATAGGGTTAACAGATAGATAAGGTTAATATGCTAAAGGCCTTTTTTGTAATCACTTAACAGGGAGTGACATTTCTTTCCCAGTTGGGTTTCCACACAAATGGAAACTTAAGACTGTGTTTTTAAGCTGTCTCCCATCTTTAGCACAGTAAAAGTGCTTCCTGCACTATGTTAGGCTTCTCTGGAAAAAAATGGCTACGGAGCTACATTTAACCTTAAGATGGATTGAAGTATTTTAGGAAGTTTTAGCAATCACATCTTACTACTTCGTGCAGGAGCCCTGCATTTGCCTTCTGAGTATTTGCACAACACTAGTAGGACCCTCAGACCAGAGGGAGAGCTTGACCCTGGGACAGGGCAAGATGGGCTTCACATGGAGACTGGGAGTTTGCAGTCTAAAGCACTATAGGGGTTACACCTCCCACGTTGTAAGACATGAGCTAGCCCTGAGGAGGAATTCCACAGCCCACAAACAGGAGAAGGGCTTATTAAACCCAAATGCTCTCTGAGTGAGTCTGGTGTCATGTCTCTGCCATAGCTGGTACAAGGTATTTTAGCCAAAACCATAAGAAATTATGCCGGAAACAGCTATGGAGTAATCAGTGCAGCATGTGAATCCCTTGTTAAAAGAAATGAAAGCTAAGAGCACGTGTCCGGAGACACATACACCCATCTGTTAAGGTTTTCTACATTCTAATCCTGACTACTTTTTTCCATCTCTGTATGAACTGGGATTTCAAAACAAGGCCAAACGTCAGTGTTCATTCTTGTGCACATGCACTGCACACATGTTAGCCAAACGGGGTCCCAGCGTTAGTCACTCTCAACCATCCTACATCCTCCTCGAGTAAAGAAATTGAAATACAAACCAAGGTATGGCCAGTCTAGTTGGCAGGACCTATTTTTTGAAAGCTAATTTTTTTTCAAAGACACACATCGTTTTAAATAACACAAAATAAACTATTTTAACTCAGAAAACTGCAATTTTTACTATAGCACAGCCAAGAGAAAGTTATGGGGTTTATAATTTCCTCTGGATGAGATTCCATCTCAACATTTCATTCACTCATTCAAACAGAATAAAAAAGAATAATAAAATCTTGCTTTCATTTACTCAAGTTCCCCAGTTGCTGCTGGTAAACAGATCTGCCGTCAGCTTCCTGGAAGCTGATCTCTCCCAGAATCAGGGAGGTGCTGCTGTGGAAACTGGGAAGCGGCTGCTGCTGCAAACAGCACTCTCAAGGTAGCAGAGAAATCTGGCTCCATCAGCAAGCAGAGGGGATGATTGCACAAATGACTACAGAGATGGACTCTCTTTGTAACTTCTTCTCTAGACTTGTCTGCTTGTGTTTCCCATCATGTTATCCCAGAGAAGAGAACATTTTGTTTTGTTGGACACAACCCAAGTGGAAAATATAAAACTTTTCTTTCCCCTCGTAGACTTTGTGGACTCTCGTTCCCTCCTTTCAGCTACACCCATGTTTTCTCACCAACTCACACGGTGAGGAGAATACTGCTACTGTTGAAATTGTTGGTCCTGTTGAAGTTTAACAAATAGTGGTTTAGCAAGATAAATAATTGTCCTCAGTATTGTTCCTTTTTAAACACCCCCCGCCCCCCAACCTCTAAGAACAGCTTCAACAAACACCAGTGATCCACACCTGCTCACTACAGTATAACTCTAGGACTAGATGATCTTTCGAGGTCCCGTCCAATCCCCAATGATTCTGTGACTCTATTTCTCATCACCAAGGGGCAAATCTGTATTTCTTTCAAACATCGCTATTCAGAATTTTTCAGATGTGGCAGGAATTAATCATAGCAAAATAAATTTAGAATTAAAGGTGGAAATGTGCATTAAATGTTTGATATGGAAGGGATACTGGATGGGAAGAGAGACAGATCTTCAAGTGAAGTCAAAGTTTAGCACACCTCTAGGGGCTCTTGGTAGTCTGTATCCTACATCATTGACTACCTTCACTTTCTGTCCTGTTGTACCACAGGATTCAGCCTCTATTCTCAACTCATCATAACCTCTAAACATCAGGGGCTCATCCCAAAATTTACTAAGGTGATGCAAATTCAGTATCCCTTCGCGTCTAAACTAACAGCGCAAAGCAGCAGAAATATGCGTTCCTTACTGAGAAGATGAAAACACTTGTGATACTCAACATGTACTGCAAAGTCTGGACAACTGTGTGTGTGGTACCTCAGTAACACCCAGCACAAAAAAGCATTTGAAAGGAAAAATTGCTGTCTTTGCTATCTTTTGCCACCTGAGCAAAAGCAGAATACAATGTGCATGACGTACCAGTGAAGTTTAACCTTGCAGAATGGGGAATCCAACACTATAAATATGAGAAGGAACTTCTTCACAGTGAGGGTGGCAGAGCACTGGAACAGGCTGCCCAGGGAGGTCGTGGAGTCTCCTTCTCTGGAGATGTTTAAAACCCTCCTGGGCATGTTCCTGTGCAAGTTGATCAAGGTGACCCCGCTCTGGCAGGAGTATTGAACTGGATGATCTTTTGAGGTCCCTTCCAGTCCCTAACATTCTGTGATTCTGTAATGCTTGTGCTGTTTCTGTGCACTAGTCAACACAAAACCTATTAAAAATTGCTAATACACTTCCTTTGACCAAAATGAGAAGAGCACAAGGAAGTACCAGGCAGATAAAACTGTTGCAAATCATCAAACAACATTTCACTGTTTATAAGTGGTTACCAGGAGCAGAAGAAAACAAATGTTTGGTCAAAAATGTACTTTTTTCACCTGACAGCTCACAAAATAATAGGAAGACAGACTTTCATGCTTTTAACCTGTAAATGGCATCACACACACTGCTGTGTCTGACTGCCTACGCCGAGTAAACAACACAGGAAAATAACTTAAACGCTAAGGGTTTGAAATGGTTCTGTGTTACTTCTCCCACAACTGTAGCACCCCTTTACCTGACCAAACAAAAGGGAGCCTGTTATTCTTCACTGATGCCATACCAAGCAAAAATATTCCTCTCTCCTGCATTTTTAATTGTCAGCTCAACTGCGAAAAAGAGTTGTATTCCAGTCACCAAATAGAGAATGGTTATAAAACTGCACCAAAAAGTGTTGGCTTTCACAGAGCACAACATTTAACAACTTTTTTCTCCCTTACACCATAATGTAAGTGCATAAAAAGTGTACAACTCTCCTGTGACTGAAAAGAAATGGAAGAAGATCACACAGTCTGTTCTCACATTCACATTCAGACAATTAGAAGATGCATTACATGCAAAGCACCCCACTGACACACGAACATTAGCTACAGTTAAATCAGAAATGAAAGAAAAACCAACACTGTGTTCAGATCTGCTGGCACTGTTCTGGTAAGTGGGCTGGGTGGAAGATCACTAATTACTTTTCCTTCTTTTTTAAAAGATGATTCTGCAACAACTTAGTACCTCCACCGCGATGTGGAGCTGAAGACACACTTGCACAGTTCCAGTTAACCACCCTGTTAGTGCTTTACAGCTGTCTGAAAACACAGGTCAAGGGCACTGAGGTAGTGTGAACACGTGGCACAAGTTAAGCAGACTGAAGCTGTGTTTAAAAAAGCTGTGATGTTGTATCAGGATCTGGCTCCATGGCACTACAGAGTTCCCAAAGTCTCTTTTCAGTCTCCTCTCAAGAAGGAGGCTTGGTGTTCCAACAACAGTGGTAGCTCTTCTTTAAACTCATGTAAATTAACTTGTTCATGGTATCAACACATTCAACACAAATCTCACGAGCGGCACATGAGATGAAAGACGTACCTCTTCTAAAGCCACGTTTTCATTTTGCCACCTCATGGATGCCTGGGCCCTCCCCAAGGCTGGCGACACAACAGCATTTTTCCCTGGTTTCATTATGACCTACTTACTTCACAAAAGAAACTTGTGTGATTGGGACACAAGTGCATGACCCTGCACTATTTACAATGCTGTCCAATGACATCTTCTATTGAGCCAATCTTTGAGGGCGCTCAGCTCCTTCAGCACACTTCACTCCTACCCTGTATGGAGAGCTGACAAGACAAAGAGGAACCTCCACAATACTAAATCTTTATTCCACTCCAATCCCAAAAGGCATAAACCTGCATTTCTATAAAATTTTACAATTTCTGTATTGTAGTTTGTAGGAGGCAAGAAACTGATTAGTGTACAAAAAAGAAAATCACCTGTCTAGCATCACTTCCCACAAAACGATTTATTCATGTAATTTAGAGTTGGCAAAGCCTGAGACAAGCTTGAAATCCATTTGCAAACTGAAAAAGGCAAGACTCCAAGCTTTTACATCCCAGCTCCTTCAAGTACCTAAGCAGGTATTTAGCTATCAGCATGCAAGCAGTGCAGGAATTAAAACACATGCACAAGTGTTTGTTGGATCTAAGCCCAAAGCAAAAAAACTGGGTTTTAAGATTCCTGGGGCTTTATTCCTGGATGTTATTAAGAGTTCCCTTTGCCATGTTTTGCACTGGACCTAGTTATATATCTTCCATCTGTAAATAAAGAATAGAATCAATCTATAACGGGGGACATTTTAAAGCTTAATTAAACAGTATTAAAGTGCTTTGAAACCTTTAGATGAAAGCTGCTACGTAAGAGTGAAATAACATTACTGCTATTTTCATTTATCTGGCTGATTTCAATAGGAAATATTTCCTTCACCCTCATGCCTTGTATATACTACAGATCTGACTGAGCAAGATCAATATACAGCTCCAGGTTGGCCTCAGGAGATGCAAGAACACACAGACATCACTGTATATGAATTCTCACTTTTAAAAATCAACTCTAAAAACAGATGAGCTCGCCTAGAGTAACCTATGACATGCTGAAGTTCTCTGTCCTACCTTACCTTGGAAAGCTATGTTAGTTGAGTATTAATAAATATTAAATCTTATTTGATAATTTCATTAACAACCAGAGTACTGCCCAGCACTGACCAAACATGTTATCTTTCAAAACGGCTATAAAGAGGAAAGAAACAAACCCAAGAAGGTTCACCTCCACCTTATTCTTAGGCTGTGACATGCAGAGATAACTCAAGCTACAAGTGCTGGCCGCAGGCAGGAATCAGTAGGGGCTGCAGGTACAGCCTTTCTACATGGTCCATTCATCCTCAAGAAAAAGACCACAGGATGCAAAATGTCCCATGGATCTAGCCCACGAACCAGCAGCTGGAACACATAACTGCACAAATGCCAGAATTTGAAGAACAAATCTCCACCACTCCAAATGCCAAAATAACAAGAAAAAGATGACAGGAAAGAAAAAACCAAATGGCAATGCACCCAAAGCAAATAACAGCTTGCATCTAATCTCTGCTTCATCACAATAAACCTGTGGCAAAAAACAAGATAGATTTTCTAACTGCTGTGAATGAAAACAAGATGCAACAATTTTCTAAGCCCACTCTCATAAAAAAGACTCTTTTACAGTCTCTTTCTGTATTTGGTCAATCTTCCCACATTAATTGCAATGGCTCCAGTTGCCTCACAAGATTTTTACTTGGAGGATAAAACCAGTTCTCTCAGAGTTCTTCCAGACATTTTGGAGCCAAAACAGTCTATACTGCACTAAGACTACTTTGCTTGTTTGTTTGGAGTAGGTTGACAACTTTCAGGACCCTTTAAATCTTCCTCTCTTGGTATAAGGTGCACCTACAGTTTTTATCTCACCTTCTTAAGCTGATTATCGACTTTCATCACATTTAGAAGAAGACTTTATTCATCTGTCAAATCTGGCTGAAGCTGGCCAGAATCCAAAGGCAATTTTGCATGTCTATTCATGAGCACAGACACACAAACGCATATGTGATCCTCGGTCTTTGATTACAGGAAGAGGAGTTAGAACTACGAAAACGAAGTGTGGGGAATGTAATTCCTGGAAAACAAAAAGGCTCCAAAACTAGTGAAAACACTTCCACCCATTCCAACGTTCACCTGCACTTTTCACCTTTAGATACTTAATAGACAACTTACACTTAATTTACCATCACCCTGCACCAATTTTGATACAACCAAAGTATGTAGAACTCGTACGTGCGATGGAACAATCTAAACAACCCTTAGAGTCAGCAAGCTAGTCATGAAACCAAAGACATTTGCAAAGAGCCCTCTATCTACAGATGTCTCAGACATATGGCCATCTTCTCTCATTTCTTGCTCTCCTTTTCTGCTAAGTTCTTGGGATTGGTAGGAAGAGAACATGCCCATTCCAATTTCCACAGTCTTGTGCTTGCTGCTAAACCAATGCATTCACAGCGCTTTGATAACACTTACAAACCTGAAGACTCGATTCACTGCGCAGACCACGTGTTTCAAAGCATGACTGACTGGCTGATCTACAGCAGTGTATTTACAGACACAGCAGACAATTCATGCCAGGCTTTTGGTCATGGGAAACATGACAAAACACCAGGCACCTCCCAAAGCGTAAGTCCCTGTTGGTTACAGGGTGTGGGTTAACTTTTAGAGAATGCTGCTGCCATTCAGAACAGACCTCAAAGATCAGCCAGTCATTCTTCACATTCACAGATGTGAAAGCACTGCTGCGCACTGAGAACTTGACTTTTGTCACTGTTTAAAAAAAAAACCCAACAAAACCAAATAAAAAACACTAAAGCAGTTAATCCCTGGAAAGCCTTGTGATCACATTCCTTGACATGTTTGATAAATATGGAAATACTAAAAACATTCTGACTTGTTGAACTTGCTGTCTCTTTAATGCATTTCTTGGCCCCAGCATGCACAGACTGCTGACTTGGCACACTCAGTGGACCTTTGCTCACCTTTCTCAATAGACCCACGCTGATAAGTCTGAGTTGCCCCAAGAGCTGAACAAAGTCATGCTTATTAAAATGTTTACTCAGTTCATAAAGTAGAGCAGTGCTCTCATGAAAACTGATGTCAGAGCAAGAGGAAAATCTCCACAGGCACATGTGTACAGCCGCAGACAATACAAGAGATTAAACTGGAATTTTAATGACTCTCATTCTTTAAAAACCAGAGTAGAGTAAAATGTCTTTAGGTTTTACGGAACATGGACTTCTAAAGAATAACTTATGCACACTGATGAAAAGGACTGCATTAACATAAAGATGACAACGGTATAAAGTTAAACTCACTGTTACCATCGTGCACTAGATTTGGGTTCACACAACAGTTGACAAGGTACGTGTCCAGGTATCTTTGACTGCTACCCAGAACTGATTTTGCACAACTATATATTAGCATATTTATCAGGCTTTACAGTATCACAGTCTGCTTGACTGCTTCAGTGCCTTTTACCTTGCCACACCCCATGTAGGTTTTTTTACACTCAGCACAACAGATTGCTTCACCTGCAGGAGTATAAGATAGCAATTTCAAGGTGTGGGAGAGAAAACCCCAAAGCCTACAGACTAGGGACTACTAATTATTTTGAAAAGAATCAACCCACCCCAGATTAATCAAAGTTCTGCAAACTAAGCTGTTTTCCACAGGAGGTATCATGATGGTTGTGTCAGCCCAGCTTTCGGCTGCTCTGTTTGGAAAACAAACCCCTTTTGACACATGGATTATGTGCTCCTGAAAGGTATGTGACACTTTCACAGGGCTTCAAAATGCAAAATGGTTTCTGTGAGACAAGGTAATGTTAGCGAAAGGATTACACATGAACTGGTCATTTCTCCAGTCAGTGTCTGAAAAACCATCTTTTAACCAAAAAAAGCCATCACAACACCAGTCATACAAATACATGTCATCCTGATGAACTACTGTTTCCTAGAAAAAGTGAGAATGCTGTTTAAAAGTTCTACACACCTGGATTTTGAGGACACTCTTTAGCAGGGGTCTTGGAACAGCTGGGTTAATTAATGGTTGGATTCGATGACCTTAGAAGTATTTTCCAACCGAAATGATTCTATGATAGATTGCATGTTCATGAGAGTGTTCAGATAAATCCAGTAAAAATACCTACCCTAAGTCCTACCTTTCTGTATGAAAATGTAGAGAATGAAAAGACACAAGATGTTCTTACAATGAACCAATTCTGTACTACAGGGATAGTGTCCAAGCAGGACCATACACCAAAACCAGCTTCCTTCTGATTCCAGCCTTCTGCCCATTGCCATTAATTCCATGCTGCTTTGAGCACCAACAGCTTTGAGTTCTCACCCTGTCTGAGCACCATTCCACTGCAGCAGCAGTCCTTCCTGTGAAGCCATTATGGACAGAGTCTCTGATTGTAAGATCATAGAATCATAGAATGGCCAGGGTTGGAAGAGACCTTAAAGATCATCTAGTTCCAACCCCCCCGCACGGGCAAAGACACCCTCACTAGATCAGGTTACTCAGGTCCCCATCCAACCTGGCTTTCAACACTTCCAGGGATGGGGCAGCCACAACTGCCTTGGGCAACCTGTTCCAGCATCTGATGGTGTGTTAGTGCTGACTGATTGTGATCACAGTGTCACAAGGAGTTAGAACTTTTAAAACTTATTTTATATTCTGTCAGAAAGAAAGGTTTAGCTCAAATTATGGAAACAACATCTGTTATTTGGGTTTTTTACAACTGTGGTTTCCATTATTTATTACAAAAAAAAAAATAAATCGCTAAACATAATTTAAAAATTTTAAGATGTGACCCAAGGAGGATTTGTTTCCCATTGCTCCCATGACTGCTAGTTATTTTTTCACTTGTTTACAATACACTTTCACCACTATTGTGGTTTGTCAAATCCTATGCTAGAACTGCATTAAAAAGATCTCCCAAAGTTTTCGCAGAACCATCTTTTTAGTCAGAAACCATTAGTTGCCTGATGTTTCTGGAGATGAATTTCTACATACAAAGGACCTGATACAACAGACACAGTTTTAATTAAAGCTACTCAACCTAACCCCATCTCCACATTGCCTAAGAGAACAATTTCTCACATTATATAGCAAAATCTATTTTTACTTGCTTTGCTGGTCTCCAAAAGCCATCAGCAAAGGTGCCAACTACTGCTAACTAACAGGTTGGTTTCACATAATTGTTATATGATATAAACTTGAGAGATCCACTTGCCATGAAGCAGCTTGTAACATCAAGAGAGCCAACTTTAAGGGTAGATTTATACTCTCTCGTTTTACTTTCTCTCAGAGTGTTAAGAATCCACTGAAGAGGATTAAAAAAAAACAAAGGGAGGAAAAAAGAGACCACAGCCTGGTCTGGTTTATAAATGATGCTGATGGTGCAAAACTGGGAAGACTGGCCGACACACCAGAAGGGGCTGTGCTGCCATTCACCGAGATCTGTGGGCAAAGGGGAGCCTAATGAAGTTCAACAAGGATAAATGTAGAGTTGTGCACCCAGGGAGGAACAACACCAGGCACCACAGATTAGGGGTTGTCCTGCTGGAATGCAGCCCCGTGGAAAAGGACCCTGGAAATCCTGGTGGACAGTAAATTCTCCATGGGACAGCAATGTGTCCTAATCACAGACTCATCATGGCTGGAAAGGACCTCTAGGGTCATCAAGTCCAACCTTTTCTCCTAGTGTCTAACCGCTAGACCATATCCCTAAGCACCACATCCTGGATGCATCAAGAAAAGCATCTCCAGCAGGTCAAGGGAGGTTCTCCTACCCCTCTACTCTTCCCTGGTGTGACCACAGTTCTGGGCTCTTGAGTTCAAGAAAGCCAGGGAACTGCTGGAGAGAGTCCAGTGGGCTGCGGGGTT
This sequence comes from Rhinopomastus cyanomelas, assembly GCA_013400115.1. Classification (NCBI taxonomy): domain Eukaryota; kingdom Metazoa; phylum Chordata; class Aves; order Bucerotiformes; family Rhinopomastidae; genus Rhinopomastus; species Rhinopomastus cyanomelas. The sequence continues at coordinate 405,018 of VXBP01000411.1, forward strand.
GGTTAAGGGACTTGAACACCTCTGCTATGAGGAAAAGCTGAGAAAACTGGGACTGTTTCAGGTGACAGAGCACTGGAACAAGCTGCCCTGAAAGCTTGTGGAAAGTCTTCTTCTTTAGAGACTTTCAAAACCCACCAGGATGCAGCCTTGTGTGATCTGCCCTAGGTGATCCTGCTGTTGGCAGGGTATTTGGACTAGATGATCTCCAGATGTCCCTTCCAACCCCTAACATTGTGATTTTAGAAGAGACAGCATCACATTTGCAGAGTTCCGGATTCTTACTGACACAAATTTTAGGACAGTTTAAGTGATCACAGAAACACAGATGAGATCAGAAGGCAAGCTGTAAATTACACACAAACTTAGTAGAGCAACGTCTAGATTGCAAATATTCGATTAAAGCACTACTTGTCTCGAAGCAGAGTAAAAATTAAAAGGAATATTCTTGTTGTGAGTCTTTCCCAATTACAACAAAAAATCTGCCAGATGACTTGGGAAAGTGTTCATGCAGCAATTCAAGTAGATTGCAGAGAAACAAGTAAAAAGAGGGTAAGCAAGATTGTCCCTGCAGTTGGTGACCCGTGGTGCACAGGCGCAATGCAAGTGCAATGCATTCCGTGTTACCGGGGTGAACACAGACAAGAGCTTTGCATTAACAAAGAACAACTTGGTTATTATTACATTCCTAGAGGTACACACTAGTCATGGAATCAAATTCCAGTGAATCTGATTACACTATGAAATTGAGTTTGAAGGAAAAGGCACGTGAACAAACATTCAGCGGTGCACACTATATGATTACAAAGGCATTCAGAATCCAACCAGTAGGGTACAAGTAAATGCAAACACAAACAAAAGCCTCAGAGAAGAGAACAAATATTGCAAATCAGCATAGTTAAGTAAAAATAAACACGGAAGGCATAACTATGGAGGGAATAAAGAGGTGAAGTTTAAAAATCAGAGGTAGAAAAGCCCACCAAGTCACATGCCCCACAATATGTCCCCTATATACAGAAAACACACAGGATTCCAGAAGATACAGGGCACTATAAAGGAGCCAAGCATTTTGCATTTATATTACAAAAGGCAGAATAATACATTATGAATGCAAATATCTACATTTCATTTACAAAGCAGAAAGGAGAAAACCCTCTCATGCATGCACTGAAAGATGCTACCCAGGAGCCATTCATTTACTGAGCATGAAGTATTTATGAGTGGTCCATGTGCACACACCAAATAGCATACATCTCAGTGAAAAAGAGAATCCAAAGAAAGGAGATGGCAAATAGAGCATAGAAGGACAAGATCAAAAACTTCCACATAATGGATTTTGAGACTGAGCTACACAGACTGCACAATAAAGGAAAGTAAAAGCTGTAGCCTTCGACTTCCATAAACTATCATCTTTGTCTCAAGCAGGGAGATGCAAGTGTAGTAACTGATTTATTTTTTTTTCCAGATAGGGTTATGAAACAGTTGCTTCTTGAGGACAGAAACAAGGTGGCTGCAAGAGGACATCTTCCCTATAAGAACTACCTAAATTAGGCTACACAATCTATAAGAATTGAGCCAACCCAGCTACACCTGGGGGCTTTGAAGTAGTGTGAAATCTCTGCTTCACCTTCTGGCAGAAGTCTTTCTGCAAACCGAGAGCCATTTCTGTAAGCAAAACACCCCACCACCAAAAAGCAAAGCTCCTGACAGATGGAGACAAAAGATGAAAGGTCTGCAGCCAGCACTGACAGGACATTGACAGTAAAGGGGGCTGTGTTTTCTGTACAGGCTTCAAACAGTACACGGAAACTTTTCAGATACCAAGTGATGAGACTCTCACTTGGTTTCAGACTGCAGTCTGAAAGACGAAACATGTCCTAGAGATTGTCTGAGAAAGGAGGCATGAATACTTTTTACATAAGTAAAAAACAGAACATAAAGGAGACTCTAAACACAACACTGTTTTTTCTTTATCTTCCCTAGGAGTGTAACTTCAAAGCTTAAACAGATCATAAGCACAACCACCAATGTCCAGAATGCAACACTGTCACCATGGAAACAAGTAGCCCCATTAAAAAGGGGCACTCAGCGAAGTCAAAACTGTAGTTTGGTGGATGAAACAGGGTACAGCTGTATGAGTCATACTCCTAACAGAGATAGTAATTGGCTTGGAAAGACCAGCAGTTTAAAAGAATTAATATTATCTATAATTATCATCTTATAGTAGCTCCATGAGCACCAGCAAAATGCAGACAAAAACAGCAGCAGGGAAGAAGCCATGAGTGATAATTTGAATTATGAGTTGACATTAAGAACACAGTTAAGTAAAATAAAATGTAAAAACTAAAAGCTGTAATAAAGAGTCCACAGCAAAAATTTTAAGAAATGGCATCTCATTAATATTTCAGATTATAGAAGGGAGACACAGTTTAATTATTAGCTGTAGGATCTCAAGGAGATATCTGAGAAAATGCCTAAGAACAGAAAGCAAGACATAGGGAGACAAAAAAAAACCCCATAACAAGACACCCCACAACAAAAATAACCCCCAAAATCCAGGAAAGAACCCACACACCAGGATGACATAAAAGTTCAAGCACTGTCAGCAAATTCATCTTTTCCCAGCTAGCAGAATTTCACACCTGATTTTGTTAACAAAAACTAGTCACAGATATAGAAACCTTCTGTCAGAGGACTAACAAAAGTTTCCACTTCTTCCAGTTTGTAAATTTAGGCAAGTTCAATGCCCTGGCTGCCTAAAACAACACTAAGATTACCAAAACAGAAGATCCAGAGATTATGTCCTAATCACCCACCCCTCTTACCCTGAGGTAAATACAGTCAAGCAGTAACCCAAGTACTCAGAACTCCCTTTGGTGGCCTGGGAACTGCAGAATCAGTTCAGACAAGTCAGAGGCAGAACACAGCTGTAGACAGAGGGAAAATATGCAGCATTTGCCTCTGCTGTGAGACAGAATATCAAGCTTTTCTTCTTTTAGATCTTCCATCACTTCTGTGGAACAAGAAGACAGGGAGAGGCACAAGAAGTGCAGCGTCTAGAGAACACACAAAAAGCTTTTGAATAAAGCGATTTTCTGCGTGTCAAAGCAGAGTGAGGAAGAAGAGATAAAAAGAGGAACAGATTAATTATTGAGCATTCTGCAAAACAGACTGAGTTTGATTAACAGGATCCAAATTAACTGTTCCAGCATGTACATCAAACCAATGCACAGAAGGCAGCCCCTCCTGGCACCTGCAATCTCAGGTGGACTCATTTCTGTGGTGATAAGATGTTCAGACAGCTCTCACATCATAGCACCACCCTAAGCGCTCTGAGGGAAAGAATAAGAGTACAGATGCTATAGAGTTCTACTTCATGTGACACTACACTGATTGGTTTTATTGCAGAGTCTATTCCTAAAGCTGATTATGAATTCCTAGTGTATTTACATTAATGCAATAGCAGCTGGACGACGTCTTTATCTTAGCGCTCCACCGCATTCTTGAGTAGCAAGTGGTATAGCAAAGCTCGTGAAACAAGCACAGGAAGATATGGAGGATTAAATCTGCAAGAGGTAACAATTTTAGAGTGAAAATTCCTTCAGTTGGTCTGATGAATGAGCCTATGCAGAACGGGTGGTGAACAGAGTAAACTACGCAGAATGAGTGGCAGAATGGGTGGTGAGGCACTGGAACAGGTTGCCCAGGGAAGCTGGGTAGGCTTCATCACTAGAAGTGTTCAAGACCAGGATGGATGAGGTCCAGTGAGACGTGTCCCTGCCTGTGGCAAGGGGGTTGGAAATAGATTATCTCTGAGGTCCCTTCCAATCCAAAGCATTCTGTGATTACTGTGAAGATCAAACAAAGCAATGATTTCCTCTTAGACCACTGCATCACATTGAAGCTGCCAACAAAGACCAGTGTGTCTGACATGCAGCAGCCAGAAGTAGCCAAATTCCAGAGGGCCCTAGAAAGGTACTGGGTACGGCCCTTGTTTTATTTGTACTAATCTGACATGGAACAAAATCAGAGCAAACTGTTTGGGCAGCTCCATGATAGATGGCATTTCCAAACACAAGACACTTTCTGACATCCAAGACTCTACGATCCATCAGATTGATTTTGTTTCAATTTTACAGGAACCAGACTTAAAACAGGGCTAAAAAGAGACAATTCAGTGTGTGCAGGGTGGCTCCCAACAAGAAATCACTGCTCTTGTTTTCACTCTGAGGCTTGTAACCCAAGTCCCTCACTTAATCTGAAAGTTCCGTTCTGAACGGCAAATTGCTCTCTTCATTAGTGAGTGAATCCTATGTCCAGGGCTTCACAGCTGTTTTGCTTCAGAATACCTCTGTCCTGAGAAGCAGATTCATCCCATTCACAGATAGGGAACAGAGGCAGACAGGTTAACTTGAGACTTTTGGGTACCTGCTTGGAGCTTCTCAGACCCGAGTTGTCCAGGTCAGTAACTGCATGCTGGAACATGTCATTTGTTAGAACGGCAGGCTCTGCTGAACGCAGTTGTAGAAGTGAGCACTTCGTGTCTACCCTCACAACCCAAGTGCTGAGAAAATGAGAGGTATTATTCATGATCACCTGTGAAAAATCTTTAGGTATGCTCACATATTTTACACCTCCAAAGGCATATCTGATTCCCCAAGGAAGAATTCAGCTGTTTTGATAAGCTCCTATTCACATCAGGAAATCAACTTTTGCCACTAATGAAGCAACTACCTTGCACACAGTCTCCTTCACTGCAATCAGAACCATTCCCTCAACAGATTAAGGCAGAGATATCATGTAAAATAGACAATGGCAAGATCAGATTATCCCAGAATACTAAAGGGGAAATATTAAGGTTGCATAGAAAAATGTTATCTCCAAGTGTTATCTCTAATTCTTAACTATGTCATACTAGCCTCAATAATGTTTTGGTATTTTTAAACACAGCTTTATATTCAGTTTTCTATGGGTTCTAGTATGATTATAAAATATTATCCATTACTCTGATTCCCTTGAGCTCATGGTGTAGGTATGAAAAGTTGATTTTCAGGTGAAAGTCTCAATATTCCTTAATCCACAACCACAAGGTCACTTTAGCCTGGGAGCACTTCTCATAGCACGTCTCAGTGTGTATCTATGATGCACCTATACTTAAATTTTCCCCTTAAAAAAAAATCTGTTAAAAAATATGCTGTGCTTCAGTTAGATCATTCTCCACTTAAAACCAACACACCTTTTTGATATTTAAAGTTACCATCTTGGAACAAAGACAAAGAAGACAAAGATATATTTACATTTGCTGCAAGATAGATGTGAGCTAAAAGACACAAGCAAAGCAGTAGAGGAAATCACATGCTCCTCCCTCACAAAGCACACTTCTTTCTTTTTTAACACTGGTTGGACAAATCAAGCCACATTAATTCCATCTGTAATTCACCGCAAGGAATATTTATCTAACTATATTTGACTGACATTGAACTCTATTTTATTACTGCAGCACCAGTATAACCTTTATACATATCACATGCTTCAATTAGCTAACATTTTCTTCAGTAGATTCTTGTGAATATAGGATCTTTTAAGCTTATACACAGATACACATTAGGGGGTTGAAGGGACCTCCAGAGGTCATCGTGTCCTGTCTCCCTGCTCAAGTAAGACCATAAAATCTAAGACAGGGCACACAGAAACACATCCAAAGAGGTCTTGAAAGTCTTCAGAGAAGGAGGCTCCACAACCTCCCTGGGGAGCCCCTTCCAGTGCTCTGACAGCCTTACAGTAAAGAAGTTTTTTTCTTATATTGAGATGGAACTTCCTGTGCTCCAGCTGACACCCATTGCCCCTTGTCCTATCGCCAGGCAGAAGTGAAAAGAGATTGTCTCTTTCTTCTTGATACCCAGCCCTCATGGATTTATAGACAGTGTTTAAGTCCACTCAGAACCTTCCCCTCTCCAAGCTGAAAAGTCCCAGGTCTCTCAAACTCTCCTCATAAGGTAGGTACTCTAGTCCTCTAATCATCCTCGTGCCCCTCTGTTGGACTCTCTCAATCAGATCTCTATCCCTCTTGAACTAGGGAGTCCAGAACAAGACACAGTATTCCAGATGTGGCCTCACTAGGACAGAGTAGAGAGGGAGAACCACCTCCCTTCATCGGCTGGATACACTCTTCTTGATACATCTTGTGGCCTTCTTGGCCACAAGAGCACATTGCTGTTCCTTGGAGAAGTTACTGTCCACAAGAACTCCAAGGTCCCTCTTCAAGGAAGTGCTCTCCAGTAGATCGTCCCCAAACCTGTATTGATGCTTCTCATTACTCCTCCCCAGGTGAAGGACTCTGCACTTACTCTTACCAAAGCTCATTAAATTCCTTTTAGCCCATCCCTCCACTCTGTGAAGGTGAATGGGCCAGACCACCCAGCTTAGTGTCATCAGCATATACAGACAAATAATTGCACATTTAGGTTAGTAATTTCAATCCATAAACAATTTTTTGTTGGTATTTGCACCACAGTACCTCAACAGAGCTTTTCAGCAGAGACTTCTCCTGCAGTGTAACTTACGAGTCAAAAGCAGAAAATGCAGCAGTTGAATTTACTCCCTGAAGAGCTCTGCAAACACACTTCAGGCCATGGAAACAGGTTATGAAGCTCCTACCAGCAATTCAAGGAAGAGACAACTAAAACATAAATCATGACAGATGAGTACAGACATTCATGCACAACTGAAAAATCAGGTCTGATTTTAAACATCATACATTTGGCACTTCATATTGCATTTGCACTGCTAACCTGAGAGTCAAATCTGACACAACCATTTCATCAACGCTGCGTCTGAAAAGAGGCTTTGTAATAGTCATAGAGACTCTCTACAAGAAGTAACAAGTATATTTTAACTTACAGCTGTAGCTGCAGAGCATTCTAAAGAAGGCCCCTTTCTCAGGCTGTTCAGACAAGCACTGATACATAAGGCAGCGTTCCCAGCCTTGAGAGCTGTGGTGGCCTGCTGCCACCAACCTCCGCTGCAGCTTTCTTCTGAAAGCAGAAGATGAGACAATGGGACGCATCTTCGACCTTGAGCCTTCAGCATGATTAGAACAGCAAAGATGCAGCAAGGAGAAGCCAAAGGATTGTTTGTGGACTGACAGAGAGCAGTGCCCCACCCTGAAGCTCAATTGATCAACCAATCAGCAGGATGATGGGCAACACCTGAGAAACCCAAGAGACACCCCCCCCCCCCCTTCCCCTGCTCTTTACTTCTCTTCTTTTCCATTTTCTCGTTTCATTAACTATTTTAACTAAGTAAGCCCAAATAAGTGCAGAGAGTATGAGCCAAGAGACTGAGCTCTACTGTGCATGCTCTGTGTAGGTGAGGATAATCAAAATGAGCAACAAGAACTAATTAACGCATTAGTAACATTATTACTATGATAATAACATTAATTATTAACTAATTAACAACATGAGAAGGCACTTCTTCCTGGTGAGGGTAACAGAGTGCTGGAACGGGCTGCCCAGGGGGGTTGTGGAGTCTCCTTCTCTGGAGACATTTCAAACCTTCCTGGGTATGTTGCTGTGTGACTTGATCTAGGTGATCCTGCTGTGGCAGGGGGATTGGACTGGTTGATCTTTCGAAGTCCTTTCCAATCTGTAATGTTCTGTGATTCTGTGACAGTTGACATATCCATAGATTAATTTGTTTTATATCAAACAGATTTGGGGAGGAACATTTATTTCTAAAGTGCATGGAGAATGTAAGATAAAATATCTTAGGCTTTCAGAATGTTTGAAGTCTTGCCTGACAAGGTCAGGACTCATCTGGTCTTACTGTCCAAATGAGTTGCAAATAACATCGTCCCTAAATGTCACTAAACTCTGTAAGGAACAAGAAGTAGACTACAGTGTGCTGTAACTTCCATTACCTGATGGTGCATCTCAGCAGACGCAGCAAACCAATTTTGCTGTGGCTACACGAGGATCTGAACGCTTCTCTGGCAAGAATGCGGTCTTCATGGCCCGCGTGTCTCACAGATACATGCACCTCTACAAGTGTCTGCATAAATGCAAACGCTTGTTTACTGCGATTCAAGGCAACTGAAAATGATTGACAAAACATTTAGCATTTTTAACCTTCACTGTCAACACTTTGCAGGACACTTCTTATTACTCTTGGCAAAAATAGTGTGTAAACTGGTAAGAAAATGATCGAGCTACTTTTGTATGTCAGTGAACTGGAATTTTTCACAGCAGAGTTTCTCTTGTAAATTTGTCTGCACCTAGTTTAATCAACAATACTTGCAGCTGTCAACAGGTTGTGCCTGCGTGTGCTACCCCATATAAATACATTTCCTAATCAGGACAGAAGCTAGTTCAGAGCCCAACTGTTTTAATTTGACTTGGTGCAATAAAAGCCAACCATCAAAAGAATCACAATCAAGCACAGGTTACAGAAACACTGCTTTTCTGTGACTTAACACTGCATAAGAACAAGGACAGCGGAGGTTGGTCAGCTTTGTCCCCATGCACAGCACGGACAACAGCTGCAGCTTCTTCCTGATCTCTGGAGACATAGCCTCCCCCATCAGCCAGGGCCAACTAATTGCTCTCATAGTGGGTGGAGCACATTTACTATGCTTTCAGCAAAACTTGAGGTAATTACTGTAACCTGACTGGAACACATTGCATGGGCAGAGGACACAAACCCATCTTTATACAGGATGGTATTTCAGCAAGTTGCTTTGGATATTTCAGAGGCTTCACTTTGCATTTCTTACTGCCTGCAACCTCCACCCTATCTGAAAAAAATAAGTGGGCAGGGGAACAAACTTGCCTGTAAGAATTTCTTAACTTTTCAGGAAGGTCTTTTTGTTTGAGATCTGCCTCGTTTGTCCAGCTCATTCCACTGGGTTGTTTCAGACTAATTAGATAACAGGGTGGGTGAGTGGGAGTGTACTTCAGACTACTGTTTGTTTTCTACACTGCATTCATCATCCCACAGGAACTACAGTGATGAACAAGCTGATGGAAAAAAAGATTTAAAGCATCTAGAATTTACCAGGGTTTGGGATTAAAAATTTAAGTTTATAAGATTTATAGAGAAAAATGTTTTCAGTTCTTTTCCCTTCAAATCTCTGAGTAAACACCTACAAAAAGGCATCCTCTGATTGGCAAGAACTTTACGGACCTTTGGAACGGACTGATAGTGGCATCACCAAGTTCTCTGTGGGCACTAGCCTTATTGCTGAAAACTGACCTCTCATCTGGGACACAATCAGTCCCTGAGGAAAACCCAAAGGTTGTGCATGCAGGACATTCTTAAGCAGCTTAATTGTTTGGGAAAAACACTTGTAAAACTGGAGATATTCAAGACCCGACTGGACGGGTTCCTGTGTGACTTGGTTTAGGTGATCCTGCTGTTGCAGGCGGATTGGACTAGATGATCTTTCCAGGTCCCTTCATAGAATCAGTAATGATTCTATGATTCTATGATTTACATATCAGTTCTACATAGAAGCAGAAGAATGTCTTAGGCCTACTAGATTCTTAACCAGTGCCTAGGAAAATAAATCCAATAAATAACACCAGTGCTGAAATTGAATGGACAGAAAAGGGCTAGGACCGGTGCAAGAGGTGGAATGACACATCTGCTTCATCAGGTCATCAGCTACAACCTTCAAGGTCACAGTAAGTTAAAGAGTTTCTATACAGTTCTCCCTGTAAAGGCAGAGCAGAGGGATGTGTAGTACTGAGAGTCTTGAAGCATATGCTTGTAGACTTCATTTTTACTCTTTGGCTCTCTTCAGTGACGAATCCTCTTCAAATCTGCTTTTCCAATAGTGTCTTAGGTTTCCTCCCCAACTCTTCCTTAAAGCATGCGCACACAGCTACCCATCACACCTCAAACTGAGCTTTCCCAATTCCTGTTTATAACTAGATTTTTTGCTTTCTCTATTTCACATTTGTCCCAGTTTTCCTGAAACAGCTTCCTTGCAGAAGGCGCTCCTGTCTGAGAAGCACTTCTGCTTCACCAAGACACAAGTCTTTCTTCTAGACCAACATACTTACAGTGTACTCAGAAATTAAGACAATTTAGAAGATGACAACAGACGGAACAACTGCGACATCTCGGGGGGTACAAATTCCTTTAAGTATGACTGACAGTTAATCATAATGGTCACTAAGAGCCACATGACTGAAGGACTCTCTGAAGAGTACACTGCATCCAATTACATGGGGCTGGGATCTTTAGAACAATGATGAGTCTTTTGGGTACTTCCAGTTTTGTGAATCCTTAAAAATTTCAAACCTAGTGAAAAACAGATGTGCAACTCTATGGCACTCAACAGCTGCAAGAACTTTCTGTCCTTACAGTCATCATGTTGCTTTTTCCTTACAAGTCACACTAACTTCAGTGTCATGTCAGCCCATGACTATATGTATCAGAAGACACATCCCAAAGAGACTTGTGATGAGTTCTTGCCATCACGTGTGACAGGCCAGTCTACAGAGCCAGTTTGACTTACTTCATCAGAAGGAAAGAACTTGTTTGCTCTCACCCATGGATCATTCCTCATGTCATTTCTGTGAGCAGGAATTCAGATACCTTCTATCACAATGACTGGGCTCTCGCACGTTCCTTGTTATTTGTAACGGATGGTTTTCCTCAGAATGGGTGGTCCATGAAATCATACATTCAATTTGGATCGCTTAGCTCTCACAAATTTCTCTTTTTTTAAAGCGTAGTGATTTTGTACCACAATTATTTGCATATTCCTGTATTTTACGTTTACATTATTCACACGTTCACATCACTTGCATACCCTGAGCAAGTGCTATTGACCACAAGTTATATCTATTTGGTTTTTTTAAAACAGAAGTGAGTTGTTCCTCAATCACGCCCGGATTTTAAATGCTCTACACCACTGATCAATTTGCACATTTGCCATATTTTATCTCAGCCAAGCTTACTGACAATTCCACAACCTTTTGTTCCTGTGAGGACAGAGGTGTTCATGGAACTAAGCCCAAACCTGCAGTCAAACTTGGCTTTAATCATCAGTATTATCTAGTTCAGATTTTGTAGTATGTCTTGTGCGTCCCGGAATGAAAGCAAAAGTGAAAGCAGTGAAGACACAGATTTTCTCCTACAATTAGCAAAACCACAACCCTTCAAGCCTTTCCTTGTCAAGCCCTTTACAAACAAAATACATCCTAGCAACTGCAGATCCACAGAAATTGTAATTTCACAGTAGTTTCACGTGTTTTGCCCATCTTGACTGGCACAGTTCTTAATAGGAGGGACAAGCCTTGACACCAAGTGTCAAAGGCCTGACCAAGGTGCAGCAAATAGGAAGCCTCATTTGGCTTGAACAGTCATGCAAGCCCAAGACAAGGGAATCTCAAGTCTTCCTAAGAAACAACTCAAACCAACCACCACCAAGATAAGGACATTTGAATAAGAAACAGCTGAAAAATTTAAAATCCAAGGGAGACAAAGAACAACGGGTTTTAGATTGTTAGCAACTGTTAACCAAACAAACTAGAGCAGAGTACAGAAAGTCTTGAATTAAAATTTGATCCTTGAATTGAGGAAGTTAAGATGAGCTGGAGGACGTGAAGAACTGGCTGCCCTTAGGTCACCCATGTAAATCAAACACGATAAGGAACAAGAGCACTGTCTAGGTGAGAAGTCTCTGAGCTTCAACTGCTGTTTGACAAGTTTACTTGAAAACAGATAATCCATAAACATGACCAGCTACACAATTAATAATTTAATTTTCAATAGAGCCTCAATGCTGTCATCACCACATAGTATTAATGTGCCAGGAAAAGAAGTAGTAGCTACAAAGTCTATTTAAAATGCATAAGATCTTCCTTTAAATACAGGCAATACTGATAGAGTGTTTTCATCTCCAGGTCAGTTGCTTTGATGCTTTTTTTTTTCAGAAAAGGTATCAGCAGAAATCTGTAGGAATCAATTTAAATTGTTTATGCAGCAGGGGTGGCAGACAAAACAGCCACACCACTAGGCATTGTGACTGGAACAAAGATGTATTCAACCAAATCAAACGGGACAGACCTACATATTAGTTCAAGTTCAACAGGAATGGAGTTTTTTTTAACAAAGTTAACCACAATCTTGCTAATACAAAAAGGTTAACAGCTGAGTCAGTGACAGTAAAACCCAGGACTCTCTGACACCATTGACTTAATTATTTTTTTTACTGTAAATCTTCAGACTTTAAAACAGCTTGAACTTGGGGGAGCTCCTGTTTTCTGTCATTTGGCAACTCATAACCTGCAAGACTGTTTCATTTAGAGTAAAATGTTAGAAAAGTGATCAAGAATAAATCACTGCACTGTGCACTTAAAAGTCTCATAAAGTGAAGAGCTGGAACACAGACGATTCGTGTAAGAACACAGGGGAGGAGATGATTTGCTGCTTATGGCAGAGGACTGTAAGTTAATACATCTGGATTCCATTCCATACTTTAAATGAAATGATTAAATGGGAATGTGTTTCACAGAAGTGAAAAGAGTTTTTATTCTTCAGGATTTGTAAAACATCTTGAGATCAAGATAAAGTATTTTCACAAAACACAAATGACTGTTAGGGTGGTATTTTACTTTGCTAAATATTTGACGGAGCAGAACGACAGTTTAATAAAAATACGGTACCCTGCTCCCTTGAAGTCTGTATGAAAACCAGCGAGTATTTCCATACACCCCTGCTGAAAGTCAGCTTACCAAAAACACCCCAGGACTAGATACACCGAAGTCAGCACCTTGATTTTCTAAGCACAGAACACACAAACTTTAAGTCACGCACTAACTCAATCTCTTAATTCAACAATTGACCTAAAACTATAGATTTGATAGTGTCGGCTTTAGAATGCTTACACATTCAAGACATGCACCCCCAAATACTGCAGACAGATACCCCACTAACGTACCTCAGACGTACATAAAGCGCCCAAAGGACAGCAGATTTGCTTCAGATAATCAACACGTTTTCCTCTTGACGTAAGCTGAAAAACCTCTGAGGTGTGAAGGCTAACCACAAAGAAACTAGACTGAGACTTCACCAAAATATTGTAATGACTCAACTCTTGGAACAGCACAGCAAATTCACATTTCTACCCATCACATCTATTCTTAAATTAATAGCCTACCATTCAATTTATTTCCATTTCACCCTTTCAACTTCGGTGCTACAGTCCCATCCTGATATTCCTCCCCTTAAGCCCCAAGCAAACAAAAATTAAAGCTTGACAGGACAGTAATATTACTAAAACTGCCTCAAACATCACATCCCCTGCTCTGGCAGAGGGATTGGACTAGATAATCTTTCAAGGTCTCTTCCAGTCCCTAATGTTCTGTGATTCCGTGATCTCAGTTTGACTGGTGGACGCGTAGCTGGAAAGGCACAGCAGACATTTTATGGGTATGTCAGTGCCTGAGAAAAAACCTCCTTTGCCTTCAGCTAACCCTACAAGGAACACATCTTGCTGATTTTGAAAGATATTGAATAGCTACTCACATACAAACTACTGCTCTCACTGCATTGCTTCCAAGCTTGACCCAAAGCTGGTTCATCTAAATGGAAATCCTCATAGATAATAACCTCAACTTTACAGGAGTTCACATGAAGAGAGAACTTTTGGTTTTCGTACTTACATGTTTTTAAGAAGTGTTTTGTGCAGAGCTGAACTTGCTTACATTTTCTAAGTAAATTAGTTACAACACTCTTCCTGATCTCCCAAAGCACTACAAAAGCAGAAAGTAAATTTTGAACAATACCAAATGACTAAGAGACCTTGCTAACAGGGCTACTTCAGTTGTCATTTTTTCCTGATACAGCAATTTATAGAATAGAAATATAGAATGGCTGATGTTGGAAAGGACCTCAGAGATCATCTACTCCAACCTCCCCGCCATGAGCAGTGATGCCTTGTGACTAGACCAGGTGGCTCAAAGCCTCATCCAACCTGGCTTTGAACATCTCCATGGAGGGGGCATCCACAACCCCTCCAGGCAACCTATTTCAGTGTCCCACCACTCTCATATTGAAGAGTTTCTTCTGAAGTTCTAACCTAAACCTATTCTCCTTCAGTTTAAAGCAGTTTGCTCTTGTTTTATCACTGGACACTCTTATAAAAAAATACCTCTCCAGCCTGCCTGTAGTTTCCCTTCAAATATTGGAAGGTCACCCCAAAGCCTTCTCTTCTCTAGAGCGAACAATCCCCGCTCTCTTAGCCTGTCCTTGTAGCAGAGGTGCTCCAGCCCCTGGACCATCCTTGTGGCCCTCCTCTTGGATTCATTCCAACAGATCTATGCCCCACTTACAGCAGGGACACCAGAACTGGAGGCAGCACTCAGTTTAAAAGCTATTTATTTTCCTGACTGTTCCAAGTAAGAAAAATCCTGTCTTGCAACTGATATTTTCAGTAAAATTCTGGTATTTTATTTTTGCCTGCAAATCATTCTCTTACAAGAGTACTCTGTTAAACACTGCAGCTGCAGTCAGCTGGTAGTAGCAAAGGGGCATGGACTACTTGTACATCAGCATGTGAACCCCTTGATCTGCAGGCAGCCTGCTCCCAGCTAGGTGACAGGAAATGAAATCCAGTTGTTGGAGAGTCTACAACACTGCTTCGAGGGGAAAATAAAACTCTTCAACGTCTTAATTGGACACATGTCATTCAAGTTTGGCATTATAGTCTGTGCTTAACCTATTACAAAGACACCGTTAGGTTTTATGCAAACAAAACTTAAAACCAGTGGCAGGCTTACAGGAGATTTGGAGAATCCAAGAGGGAAGCACAAGGGTTTGCTGAGAGTTGTTTTGAACAGGAAAGTATATGAATTCACATGGAAGAAAACAGCAGGCAGAAATCAACAGAAAAGGAAGTTTGGAAGAGCGTCTGAAAATGCTGGAAAAATCATTTGGGGATCAAGGAGTGACTGACAGGAGCTTCAAGATATTAGCAAAGAAACTATTTGTCTGATTCTGCTGGCATGAGGCCATGAAAACTTGGTACACCACTCAAAAAAGCAGGTGAGCACAAAAACCCCAGTACATCCCAGTATCTTCTCACACCTGTATAAATCTGTAAGAGTCCATGGTTTTGGCTAAAAAATGGGGGGGAGGGGGTGAAATTTGTCTGCAAATTTAAACAGAATTTGCACACTTAGAATCTAAGTCCCTTTTTTACAAGGGTTTAATATATTCTCAGACAAGTTTAGGTGGTGCTCACTCTCCGCAACCTAGAAAGTCAAACTAACAGAAATGGGAGTTTTACAGATCATTACTGCTGTAAAAAAAGAAAGACAAACAATTTGATGAACAACACTGAAATGCATCAGGATTTGAAATGGTCATCTAGCCAGCTCAGGGAAGAGCAATGCTTAACAGAGTGTTATCATTCATAAAGCAGACAGCTTTGAAAGAAAAAATAAGTGTGCTATCACACCTGCAGTATTGTGTCCAGTTCTGGGCTCCTCAGTTCAAGAGGGATGTGGAACTTCTGGAGAGAGTTCAGTGTAGGGCAACGGAGATGCTAAAGGAGGTGGAGCACCTCCCTTACGAGGAGAGGCTGAGGGAGCTGGGTCTCTTTAGCTTGGAGGAGACTGACCTCATTAATGTCTATAAATATTTGAGGGGTGGGTGTCAGGAGGATGGAACTGGGCTGTTCTCAGTGTCATCTAGTGATAGGACGAGGGGCAATGGTTGTAAGCTGGAACATAGGTTCCACATCAACCTGAGAAGGAACTTCTTCACGGTGAGGGTGACAGAACACTGGAACAGGCTGCCCAGGGGGGTTGTGGAGTCTCCCTCACTGGAGATGTTCAAGACCCGACTGGATGTGTTCCTGTGTGACTTGGTCTAGGTGATCCTGCTGGTGCAGGCGGATTGGACTAGATGATCTTTAGAGGTCCCTTCCAATCCGTAGTGATTCTATGATAACACCTGGTTCTTCATGTTCACAATGACTTCTACACTTCAGTTTTTTCTGTAGTCCACCAAACCTAAGTGACAAATGAATTCAGAATATTGTTTCTATCCAGACTGAAGTAGGTAAACCTCGTAAACAAACACAAATCTTCACTTGTCTTAAGGAGTACTTAAGTGCACTCTTCACACCTTTCCTCTCTGCCTTCTGTAGACCAAGGTCCTTTGTTCTTTTTCTAGTACACCCTGAGACTTGTTCTGCACTAAGCAAACACTCCAGCAGCCCCTGATGACCACTAGTACTTTGCTGGTAATCTCCTTTGCCTCTATCATTTACTTCTATTAAAAGTGACTCCAGGATTTTCTAAAGTTTAAAAATCACTGATCCAAGCCATATTCCACTACACTCCATGGGGTTTTCTAATGGAGCACTTGAGGGATATAAACAGAAGACAGAATCCCAAGGGGGAAGAGGCTGGTGCAATTCAGGAAGAGGAGCCACAGCACAGTGTGATAGTCCAAGACCTGGGCTTCTAAGCCAGTTGCCTCAAGAAGCTTTCAGACCCATTGCAAAGGTCCAGCATCCAAGCTGAGATATACACAGATCATTTTTGGAGACTAAATATACACAGATCATTTTTGGAGACTAAATATTTTCTTTCCGCATCCTTTCCAACCGCCTGGCAAATAGTAACCACTAGTTTTTGTTACTTAAGTGGCCAAATATTAACATCTATTTAAGAAGCCAAAAAGATTTCATTTTCTGAGTATAAGATAGTGCCCTTTACAATGACAGAGAGGACGATGGTTTCTGCTCAGCGGCCTCCCTCTACAAACAGCTGGGCAGAAAAGACAATCATGCTCTGGATACACAGTACCACAACTCCGTAAAGCTCCAGCGACCACACGGCACACCATTTACTCCTCTGAGCTAACTACTTCACGGTGAGGGTGACGGAGCACTGGAACAGGCTGCCCAGGGAGGTTGTGGAGTCTCCTTCACTGGGGATGTTTAAGACCCACCTGGATGTGTTCCTGTGTGACTTGGTCTGGGTGATCCTGCTGTGGCAGGGGGATTGGACTGGATGATCTTTCAAGGTCCCTTCCAATCCCTAACGATTCTATGATTCTATTACCTGTGTCACACACATCCCTATGAGTAGCCCTAAGAAAGCCACCGCTTCAGTGGGAACTGGACATAAAAGATCTCAAAATAATCAATGGAAAGCATTTCCTAGATGCCCCAAACACTGTATAATGTCACCTTAGGAGGATGCAAGGATTCCAGACAGCCCTGTTACAGATGTTCAGGATATTGTCAGTGTTTGAACTTTGTGTGCGAGCAGGGGCATGAGGTGGAGGGGAAAGCACCTTAAAAGTACCAGACACATTCAACACGGTAGCAAAACATGGCTATGTCTTAATTCAGACTTAAGCCATCACAGACTGGTTCAGAAAGCCAACTGTGAGCCATTACCAAAGCCTTCTCTCAACTCCATGTACCAGTGACAAGCCAAGGCAGTGTTGTTAATTACCCAGCCATTTACAAGAAAAAGAACAGAACACGTTGTCAGCAAGGACTCATAAAATCCAGGTGAATCAAGTTTTGCTTCAGATGAGAAGACTTGTTTCTCAGGAATTCCATTCTGTATTTCAGACACCTGAAGCTTATCATTAAGGATGTATTCTCAAGGTGGAAAATGCCTAGAGGACATCTGCTATCAGAGCTGGCATCTTTCCTGCCTCCCTTACCTGAGGTGACAATAGTGAAGAGGAATATGCTCACTGATGACTGCAGAAGGCAACACACAGCAGTACATACTCACAAACATAACCGTGAGTTACAAAGTAGTAACACCCCAGGCAGATATCCCATCTTATGGTAGTGCAAATGTATTTTAATTGGGTCAATTCCTCAAAGCCATAAAGATCTGAGGGGCAAAACAGTGCAAAGGAGCTCCTTAATGGGGAGCTTTTCCCCTAAACTGTGTCCTGGCTTTTACAGTGAACTACATTTTCTTCCATGATTTTGTTGGCACTAAACATCTGAGAGAATGAGCTCACCTTCTACTTTTGGGAAATTAGGAGATGCATTAAGCAAGGTTCTTTACACACTTCATGGATTAAGGACTCGTAAACATGCTCCTCGGATGTTAGGATATCCAGCGCAGTGGGGGATCCAAGAGTCTCATAATTTCCTGAAACAGCCTTAGCGCTTGTGAGGTAATACTTGAATCCTAGTGAACTTGAAACACTATTTTAGGACAAAGACTATCTTTCAGGCAGACTGCTAGCATAACACAGAACAACCAAGCTGTACTAGACCAAAACAACAGGTGGTGTAACCTCTTACAGGCAGATGACAAGGCTGTGCCCTTAAGAGACACACGACTTGCTCTATACCCAAGGCAAGCTGATCACAACATGGTAGCAAGCTCATGCCAACCAGAGCTCCTAAGTTACATAAAACATAAATGCATCAAAAACGTTTCTTAGCTGCCTGAAAATCCAAAGCACTAGCTGTAGCCAGTTTTACTTTCTTATGGCTCTGTCATGCTACATTTTTGCCAAAGGAAAAAACCACTTTTGCCAAGAAAGTCCAACAAATATATTCAATATATGCAAACATTAGTTTACATTTAGGTTTAAATAAATGAAACCAGTAGAGTGGTTAACTTAGAGCTCAGATGAAAATAACCATACCTTGCTCAAGGTAGTGGTTGAGTTAAGAAACATCTACAAAAAAGATGTTTTTATTAACTTCTTGAAGTTCCTTCTCATATTTATGTGGAACCTCCTAAGTTCCAGCTTACAACCACTGCCCCTCATCCTATCACTAGATGACACTGCGAAGAGCCTGGCTCCATCCTCCTGACACCCACCCTTCACATATTTACAGACATCAGTGAGGTCATCCCCCAGTCTCCTCTTCTGCAAGCTCAAGAGACCCAGCTCCCTCAGCCTTTCCTTGTAACTGACATGTTCCACCTCCTTCATCATCCTCATTGCCCTATGTAGGACTCTGTCCAGCAGCTCCACATCCCTCTTGAACTGAGGAGCCCAGAACTGGACACAATACTCCAGGTGTGCTCTCACCAGGGCAGAGTAGAGGGGGAGAAGAACCTCTCTTGATCTGCTAACCACTCCAGGATGCTGTTGGCCCTCTTGGCCACAAAAGCACACTGCTGGCTTATGGTCATCTTGTTGTCCACCAGCACCTCCACGTCCCTTCCCCCTACACTACTCTCCAACAGGTCAACCCCCAGCCTATACTGGTACCTAGGGTTGTTCTTGCCCAGATGCAAGACTCTACGCTCACCCTTATGTACCTCATTACATTTCTCTCAGCCCAGCTCTCCAGCCTGTCCAGATCTCGCTGAATGGCAGCACAGTCTGCAGGGGTGTCAGCGACACCACCCAGCTTTGTGTCATCAGCAAACTTGCTGACAGTGCATGCCAATCCCTCATCTAAGTCATCAATGAATAGATTGAACAGGACCGGTCCCAGCACAGGCCCCTGGGGCCCTCCACTAGATACAGGCCTCCAACTAGACTCTGTCCCATTGACCACCACTCTCCTCTGGCTTCTATCCTGCAGGCAGTTCACAATCCACCTCACTATCCGATCATCTAGGCCACACTGCCTTAGTTTGGCTGCGAGCATGCTGTGATATACTGTGTCAAACACCTTACTCAAGCCAAGATAGACACATCCACGGCTCTGCCATCATCTATCCACCTGGTTATGCCCTCATAAAAGGCTATCAGGTTGGTCAAGCATGACTTTCCCTTGGTGAAGCCATGCTGACTGCCCCTAATGACCCTCCTGTCCTTGATGTGCCTGGAGACAGCCTCTAGAACAAATTGTTCCATCACCTTTCCTGGGATGGAGGTGAGGCTGACCGGTCTGTAGTTACCTGGGTCCTCCTTCTTTCCCTTTTTGAAGATTGGAGTGACATTTGCTGTCCTCCAGTACCAAGGCACCTCTCATGTTCCCCAGGACTTCGAAAAGATGATGGAGAGTGGCCTCTAGCAATTATTTCTGCTGTCTCTCTTAGCATGCGATTGTGTATCCCCCATCAGGGCCCATGGATTTGTGTACATCCAATTTGCTCAATTTATCCCTAACCCAGTCCTCATCAACCAAGACAAGCTCCTCTCTCAACATCCTCTGGAGCCTCAGCAGTCTTGGGCTTGATATCAGGACAGTCCCCAGAAGTATAGACAGAGGCAAAGAAGGTGTTCAGTATCTCTGCTTTCTCTGCATCCTCTGTCTCCAGGGCACTCACCTCATTCAGCAGGGGCCCTACATTGCCTCTAGGTTTAGTTTTACCTCCAATGTAGTTGAAGAAGCCCTTTTTGTTGCCCTTGACGTCTCTTGTACAGTAGACCTCTCGTACTACTCTTGTAGTAGCTCCTAACACAGTACTTACTAGGAAAGGGCAGAGACAAATCAATTAACTAAAAATGAAGTAATAGTTAGGTAAAACATCTGGAAAAATAAAAATCTGTTCACAAGTAGTCATTCTTCCAAGCCTCCATGAAATGATACTCAGTATACACCATCTTAGAAGCCTCTTTTGCATTGCTAAAGTTAGTCCTCATGTCTGTGTGTACTTGTGTGTACTGAACACAAATCAAAATCAGAGGATGCTCCTGGTTAACCAACACCATGCAGAGGTGTTGGCACACATTTGAAATTTTATGTTCTTTTTATCTGCATCTGTTAGCTGAGGTCGGACCTCAGGTTTGTAAAAGTACTGTGGAAAAAAAATGGCACTAATTGATTTGCATATTTACAGCATTTTTCATGGAAGAGTTATGAAAAAGCAAGGAAATGCCCTTCTTTCATTACAGATACATACGATTATTGGTACATATAGCATATCACACCCTACACAAAACAGCACATTCAAAATGCCCAAGCAGTAACAGGGCTGCACAGCACTGTCTAATGTGTTTGTTGCTTCCTAAGGCAGTCCAGCCATTTCTGGGCAGCTTCTCAGTTTCCATAGTAGTAGAAGTAACATTTGGAGCTAACAGTACTGTCAGATTTGAATCTAAAGTGCTGAGGGTTCAAGGAGACATCTGTTATCTTTCTAATCTCAGAACTGATGTGCACCTCAACACCACAGTATCCTTTAAGAATAGCCTTCCCTTACTTCAGTACTCATAAACTATACCAATAGCTATAGTTGAAGATGCCTGTTGCAATAAACAAAAGCTTCAAATGGGTGGCAAGCAAGCATACATGTAGGCCCCCTGCTGAATGAGGTGAGTGCCCTGGAGACAGAGGATGCAGAGAAAGCAGAGATACTGAACAGATACTGTCTGTCCTTCTGGGGGCTGATATCAAGCCCCAGACTGCTGAGACTCCAGAGGAAGTTGAGGCAAGAGAGGAGCCTGCCTTGGATGATGAGGACTGGGTTAGGAGTAAGCTGAGCAAGCTGGATGTGCACAAATCCATGGGCCCAGATGGGATGCACCCCTGTGTACTAAGGGAGATGGCAGAAGTCATTGCTAGGCCACTCTCCATCATCTTTGCTAGGTCCTGGGGATCAGGAGGGGTGCCTAGGGACTGGAGGATAGCAAATGTTACCCCAATCTTTAAAAAGGGAAAGACGGAAGACCCAGGTAACTACAGACCGGTCAGCCTCACCTGAGGTTGTTTCACTCAGTGTTATTCTCTACAAAATCCATCCTGCTGTTTGAAATTCTCACAACACCCACTAGCCAAACATAGCAAAAAGCCACTTAAACATTCAGGAAACCAGTGCTATTCACTTTGAGGTTCACCTTCCAGTGAATCCAGAATCCATGTACCACAGACTCTGGTTATCTTTGCTACGAAGCATTTTCAGTGTTTAGCCCAGTGGGCATTTTGAAATGATAAATCATCTTCAGCTGTACAAAACCAGCCTCACTCAGACTCAAATGCCTACAGAGAAAACAGCACTTACCCAAAGCAGCACAACATTTTGTTCATTCCTTTAGGTTTTAATCTTTGGCCATTCCTGCTTTAATATCTGTAAATTCCACACATTTGACAAGTAAATAGACACCCCCCCTCTTTGTTTCCCACCTATCACTTCCAAACCTTCCAGTCAGCCAGTCTTTATGGCTTGAATATGAAAGGCTTGGGGCACTTATAAAGATACTAAAAGTTCTGCTTTGTACTGGAAAAAGCACCAGGGGGAGAGGGAAAACATAGTGCCTTTTTGTGACTGTTCTTCAATCTCCGTCAGGATTTGCATTTCAAACAAGACTACAAGATACTCCAGAATGAAAACAGCATTTCCATTGTCCTTCATTCCCAGCTAAATTCATTTACTAACTGATATCTAACTAGATTTACAAGCAAAAAATAATTAAATCCTACAGATAATTACTAGCATCACTCTGCCTCAGGTTACAAATACACTCTCTGGAACTACAGCTTCAGTCAGCATAAAGCCTGTATGTTTCCTCTAGTGACTGGACAACAATTTGAGGGCATCTCTAACGAAGCCAAGAGATTTGGGCAAACCATTGGCCATTCCTCTCATCTCAGAAATATGCCTGCACTACTGGAACTGCAGAGGGTGTGTATAACCCAACTCACATATTTGTACTTAAATCAAATGGGTGGAGAAAACTCACTTATTTTTACCACTTAACTTCAACACGTTAGTAACTTTTCAAAGCACCTAGATAGCATCCTTCATGAGTACCAAAGTTCCTCTTTAGGGACGCTTACTGAAGTACCCACAACAGGTTTGGTAAAACAGCACAACAGAAATAAGTGTGATCTCCTCAATACAGCCACTGTCTCTACTGTTGTAGCACAATACAAATTCATTCGGTGCTTTGAACTTTATTTAGAGGTGATTTACTAGAAAAATACTATTCTGTAAGTCAATAAAAATGAACGTAATCGAATAACCAAGAGAATTACGTGCAGTTCACAATACAGTACTTGAATTCCCTCAGACCTAAAAGAGCAGCAATGTTTCCTTGCTTTCGCGATTTCCAATGTGCTGGAATCATTAATTTTTGTGCTGGTTTGAGGCAAAACCCTCCACAATCTAACCTATCACGATTTTATTTACAGGATTCTGGGGGTTTCTGTTTGTTATAATGCTTCAGATATGTTGAACTAGTTGAGTTCAACCTTCTAGAAGCCAAACAGCCAAAATTCATTTTGCATTTACATTTTGCAAAAATAATTAGTTATTTCGCCATTCCTGTTTCTCTCAGAAATAAAAAGCTTCCGAGTCCTCACATTCTGCCTGCAAGATTCTTAGCTCATAGGATCATAGGATGTTAGGGGTTGGA
>VXBP01000412.1:0-38858 GCA_013400115.1 Rhinopomastus cyanomelas
TTGTTCCCCATGCTGCGTGCGTTGGTGTACACGCACTTCAGCTGGGCTGTCGATTCCTCGATTCGGATATTTGAAATTAATACAAGGGAAACTGCTTGAGTTGGAAACACATTTGAGCACACCTAAGTCTCTGTAGTCTTACTGAAACCTCTCTAATGACTTAAACAATTGCAATTTTCTTGTTCAGTCAAAGAGATAACGTTAGTACCTTAGATCTTTTTTGTGAGGCTGTTACTCTGTACACTCACGTTGTCTGTGTGCGTGAAGGCAGTCACTTCAGCCATGGACTTTTAATCTGCAGCAGAAGCAGAAATCACATGTGCTCAGTCTTCTTGCATGCTTTGCACATACAGCACAGGTGGTCAGAACATACCCCAAATCTTCAGTTCTCAGCAGTTGGCTTGAATCTGAGCTTACTTTTAACTTGCAGTGATCGAAGCTGCATTTCTTTGCATCTACTTATCACTAGTGGTTTGTTTGGGTTATTTTTATCTATTCACACGTGTTTTGACTTTTTAGTTTTTCGTCACTAGAACTGTTAAACACTTTGAATTTGAGCCAGTAAGTTTATCCACCCTCCTGTCTAGCTCAAGGAAATTTGTAGAGGTAAACTGCACCTGATAATGCCACCTGTATTATCTGCAGAAGACAACACGCTGCAAAGTAGATCTGAAATACAATGAAAGAAGAGTTGATAAAAGATAAAAGATTGTTGAAGATGGAGCACAAAAGCTCAGCTGGTCTAATAATGTATAGAGGTGCAACCGTAGCCCTTCCCCTCCTGGGTAGGTAGATTCAGAGTTAAAGATATATGTAGAGTAGAATGATTTTAAATTATTATCTCTACAGAACAGTAATGTTCAAATTCATGTTCACAAATATTCAAATTACAGACAGTAATGTTCAAATTCGTGTTCACAAATATTGCACTGCTTGAGCGTGCAAAATCAATCTGAAAGGCACAGCTATTACACTGGCTTTCTAGATCTTATGCAGTTTGACAATAATAAAGAGCAGAAGAGAGCATAAATACAAGAGAATGTTATGTGTTTTGACTTTAATGTATTTTAATGTACAGTATATTACATTATTTTAATCATGGATTAAGTTAAATTTCATATTTAAAAATTATTTCTAACAGCGGGGGAATAGTAGTGCAAAAAAAAAAAGTAAGAGTAGCACCACTTTATGAATTTAAAAAAATATATTTTTAGAGTAGTATTAGCAGTTTTTAGTCGCTTCATAGCAATTGTGGTAATCTAATGCCTATGCAATTTTAGTTTTTGCAGTATTTTAAGTTGCAGCTTTTTTACAGTTTCTGGACTATTATGCCTTAAGACATAAGACCTAATCCTTATTAAAAACACGTGTGAAATTTTAGCTTCATTACTACGGTTCCCTTATGGGATACATTGAGAAGATTTGCCCTGGGAAAAAAAAAAGGCCAAAAAAAAAAAAAGCACAGGAACATACATACAGCTATTGAACTCCAAAACAGCTGTTGAAATTAGGCCTTGTGGCTTGTTGCTAAGTTAGAGTCTTTTCCAGGACAGCCATGATGTGCTTATGTCAGTATGGCTGGCCAACGCTTTGGTAATTTAGTTCTGATTACTTTTTGAGCAATGATTTCCGGATGTTACCTTAGTGAAAGGTTTTTGCAGATGTGCTTTTTCCTTAATTTATTATTCACATCAGTAGCTTTAAATGGCATGCATCTGTTTACAAAGTAACTTAAAAATGGAGTGATCATGCACTTTAAGGAGATAGTACAGATAATTCTGAGGACATGTGACTCATAAGCCTTAAGTATCTACATTTATATGTTTATAAAAATGTATATATCAACATAAATATTTATAAGTATACATGAATATAAATATAGTTTATTTATAAATTTATGTATTTTAAATATTTTATTTATAATTTATTGCTTATAATTATTTGTACAATAATCTAAGTAACACTAATTAATTATAAGAAGGAACATGGAGAAACCCTGTCATACTTGGATTTAGTGTCATATTTGCTGTATTTTTCTGAACAACTGAGGAATACAATGATTTGCAGGAGAGTGAGACAGGTTGGGTTTCTAATAAGAAACCTTTCTTCCCTAGTCTGTGACTGTTTTAGAATATAAACAAAATACTGGATAAGGATCCAGGGCAATATTTGGGTGAGTTTTCCATATTTTTCATCGTAGTCTCTCTGAAGAGACTATCCTGAAGTTAACAGTTCACAGGAGGTTAATTTTTTTCATGAAGCAAAAGTGGCTGTGACACAGAAATCAGACCTCAAGTACGTAAGTAGTACTACAGCAAAAGCACAATAGGGAGGAGCGCTCAGAACTTTTTGTCAAAATGGACAGAGGCAGTCAGTAAGGTGAGACTGAGATGAGTTGAAACAACAAGGTGACAAAATTCTTCAGTGTCATGTACAATCAGACTCTCTCTTAGACTTCTCTGTGTGCTTCTGTGTCTGTAGAGAGCTTAGTGTGTGGGTGGGAATTGTGTTTGTGGGAGAAGGATAGACAAACATCAGCTCTGTTACAGGAGATACTAGAAAAACTACTTCAAGTTATTCTATCCCAGTGCAGTTCCAGGTGTTGAACCTCACCATTCTGTACTATAAGAACTTTTAGGGAGATGACAGCTTAGGAAAGCTAAGGATTAACCAGATGTGGTGGATTCAAGACCACAATTTAAGATAAAGGAAAAGAAAGCAAAGTAGTGATGTCTTGATGGCATCTTGGATAAATTTGCCAGACAACAGATAGCTCAGGGAAACTGCAAAAGGGTTTATTAACTCTATGACTCTATATAGAAAGGAAGAAAAGGTTAAGCAAGTTCGTGCACACAAACTACAAACTGTCACAGATGCCATCACACATTCTGAGAAAAATACAATGAGAAGTCACTATCGTTTGGGCTTTGGGTCTTCTTTCACATGAGAGATCTCAGGAAAAAGAGCATGTCAGTCAAGTAGAGACGAGTGTCACCACCCTCTCTATTATTCATGTATCACCCCCCTCAGTTTGCAGACTGGTGAATTCTTCAGTTCTCCATCATAGCTTCTCCAGCCCAACACTCTCGGGATGGCCTGATTCCTCAGAGCCTGAACTGCATCCCTCAGTGCAGCAGACATGCGTTTCAAACAAAGAACCCAGACTCTGTCTTTCATGCCCAACGTTCAAGGATCCTCAAGTCCTTCTGCTTCATTCAGCTAAGCACAAAGGAATTCTCCCCCAATACTTAAGCACTCCCAGGCTTTCTTAGTGGCAGAAATGACAATCAGCCTCTCTTCCTGCTGATCAGTCTCTCTAAAAGGGCAGTGAGCAGCCGCATAGCCCTGGCACGTGTGGGATCCAAGATGGAGACCAACCGCACGGCTGGGTCAGCAGGGCCACCCCCCCACACTCTGCATGTGGCTCTCTCCTGTTTCAGCTCCAGGAGGAAGAGGAGTACCGCAGCTCACTGCGATGCTGAAGGGCTGCTCTGTGGGGGGTGGTGATGGTAAATCTGCACCAAAGTCTTGCTTCTCTGGTCCATGTCCAGGATTGTGCAGCAACAGGTCCGGGCCGGGGCAGGGAGAGCTGCGCAGGGCCGCTGTGTCTTCTCCCCGCGGCGGCGGGGCTGCAGCGGCAGGACTGGGGTCCTCCGGGGGCTGCTGGAAGCCAGGGCCAGTGCCAGGCTGGGGCTGGCACCGTGAGGGGCCGTCCTCCTCCACCCTGCCATGTACAGGAACGGAGCAGACCCACTAAGCCCCCTCCCTCCCATTTCCGATGGGGAGAATGGTGGAGGGAGCTGCTGGAAGCTGTGCCGAGACGCATTCCCCACCCACCACACCAGGAATGGGATGGGGGGCGGTTAGCACAGGGCTTCTACCCCGCGCTGGGCTGAAAAGCCCTCAGCAAAAGAGAGCAAATAAACAGCGCGGTCCGCTTTTTATGGGCTGACCTAGCTACGCCCTTTTGGGGCAGGTCTTGGGACAGTGTCACCTCCCCCAGGACAGGTAACTAGGGGACGGGGTCCTCTGCGAGTAACATAACTTTTTGTTCTTCATGAAAGCACAAATCTGCACATCTGAAAATCCTGGTGATTTTCAAGCTACAACACCAGATCTCTCACATTTGAATTACCTGATACAGAATATTTGAAAGAGGTAGGGTAGATTAAAGTAGAAGTAGGACTACAGCCAAAAGAATTGTTTCATTGTGTGGCGACTAACTAAGCTGCAGTAATAAAACTATCATGTGGCAACTAAGATATTGGACAGCCTTGGCTTGGAAGCCATGGAGTCAGAATTGAATCTTCCCTGTTCTGGCTCCACTCAAGACTAAGTGGCCGATGCTAATTATCTCACCTTTCTGCTTTGCCTGTGAAATTAGGATGATATATCTGCATGCCAGCATTAAAAATTAGTTAAGGATGGCATGGCGTGTCTTCAAATCAACATATAAGTGCTAAATATTAGCTATAGAGTAATTGGACGACTGTAATTTATAATACACTAACTGGCACTGGCATATAAAACAGGATCAACCTCTTCTCAAGTGCTGTAGAATTTGTAATTGTTACTAATGAACTTCTGATGCTCAAAGTAGCTATCACCCACGAGACAGGGAATGCTGCCAGTAGTAGAAAAGCTTAACAAGGAAATTGCTGATTCTTTTTTAGCGTGAAATAAGAAAGAATATGTATGTACACATACCTGCTTTATGTGCATGGTTTAAATTTGTTTTAGGGAGAAATTGTTATTTTTTAAAATGGAAACAGGAAATTACCCTAGCATTTCAAACTGTTTCAACTCCTTCAGCATATTTTAATCTTAACATGCTTTCAGCTTTCTGTTTTCTGACCAGCTTTGCATAGCAATAGTCACTGCAATACATACAGGTTGCCACAGAGAAGAGTGGAAAACATTCTGTATATAACTGGAGGCTGGGAAAGACATTTTTAATTGAAATCTGATATACACGACAAACTTCCTCAGTGTATTTCAGTGAGCCAATGTCTGCCAAAACTTCAGTTCCAAGCTCTTGCTAAGTTTTGGTTTAAGGAGTCAGGAAGGAGAGACAAGCTAAGAGCAAACAAAGAGATGTCAACAGAAGGATTGCGGAGAAAGGAGCATCACTTGAGGGAAGACTGTCAGAGCTGTTAACATTTTAAAAGCCCTTTCAAGGCCTAACAAAATAAAGGATAGAGATGTCCTCATCCTGAAATGGCTTTTACATTTCTGAACCTGTTATAAAAGCTTTTCTTGGAACACTTTCTTTCTAAAACCGAAGTGGTTTCTATCGTAAACAAGACAGGCAACAGCGCATCAATACAAAGACTATCTTCACTTTTATTTCTGTGCTGGCAGAACAGGCCATTATTCAATACCAAAGGAAAAAAAGATTGTTGCTGCAGTTAAACAAATGAAGAAAACAAAAAATGGAGAAATTATGTCCTTGAACTTCAAGCACTGTGCAGGCATCCAATCCCATTGCATGTATTAGGCTTTGTCTTCAATACAAAGACTTAAAATACTGTCAGTTTTTTAACACCATCAAATACACAGTAAGTCACGTTTCTCTAGGTGGAGTCACAGAGACAGAACTCGGTCATTTTTATGTTGGTGTAGCCAGTCAAGGCAAACAGTGTATCTCTTATGTGGAGCTGATGTGAATCAGCTGCCTCAAAATAAGGACATAGAGCACTTTGCTTCCTCGGAGATTTTACATCGTATTAGACTGACTAGGCCTCTTCATCTACCACTGCAGATGAAGAGAGATACAGTGCTAGAATATTGTACCTGAGCAAATTCATTTTTATTGCAATGAAGATATGGCTTTCTATATCTCACTTCTTTTTCTTATTTTCGTTTTGCGATTGCTAGCAAATAAAAGCACCAATAAAGACAAGACATTTCACAGAAAGTATCTGCCAGTTCAGTTTTTCTGCCTTGAGTCTGAATGATGAGACATCATCTGCAGTGTTATCACAGTGAATTGTGTTTGTTTAGAGTGAAAACTCAGTAGTTCCTTCCTTTGTTATAGCTTCTGTTTCATCCCTCAGTACTAAAGCAGACTCTTTTCAGGAAAATTAAATCTAATATTTCATCTGTTTTCTCTTAGGGAATTTGTATTATCAGGTCACTTGAAAATGATGTGGTCATACTAATCTTTAACGTATTTCAGTGACCAGCTCTACTGAAATTGCCCAACAAAATTAACATTGAGTCTTGTGGTGCTGAGAAAGCCAAAGTATCTAAAGTCAGAATATACAGAACTTGTCTCTTCATGATTATTCCTCTTCCTAACACCTTTGATTCTTTCACTGTATGGGCAAATCAAAATTAGAGGGACATGTCATTGGTATGGGAAAAAACATGGCTCCGTGTGTTCTTCTTCCCAACCTTGTACAACTGTAGTAATTTTTCCGTGCTAGGCTTCAGTAATGTTTGTGGAGTGGTCAGTGGAAAGGAATAATGCCAGGTGTCTATATACTGATGGTTTTGACTTGATCGAAGGTGCTTTGAGAAAGATTTTAAAGGTGTGCAAAAAATGGGCGCGTTAAAATTGATATGTCTGCATTGCTCTCAGGTCAGAGTCCTTTTTGAAAAGGCGTGTTTCTGATTAACCTTCATTGTCAGCAGAGCACATAGACTTTTCATGTGCACCCAATGTCTGTCCAAATAAACTTTGTAGACTGATGAAGATGTTTCTTTTTTGACAATATCTGCACCTCCATGATAGAGCCGTATCACAATTCTGTCTGCTGTCACTGCATCAGAAATGGTTTTAATCTCACTAAAACATGTTCATTAATTTGTTCTAAATATGTGATCATTTGTTACCCCTCTTGTTCACAGGAGCCTATAGGAAGATGAAGCAGGTCCATCGTAGCCAGTTAGTGTATGCTCTGGTGACTCTTAGACCCTAGGCAGCATGTCTCTTTGGAATACTGATTTTTGCTCATTTTAGCCACTGGGAGATGTGTACTGTACAAAAGGACATACAAATACGTATTTGCTTTGTCTGTGTACTGGGATTATTTATTTCCATATCCTTCCAAGCCTACTGGCTTTGACTGACAGCAATGAACACAAAAACAAAAAGGAAATTCATGACCTTCTTTTACTTACTGAACGCCAACATCTTATTTCTTACATGAGATCTTTAAAATTAATGTAGTGATCTTTTTGAAGTTACACAACATAGTACTGAGCGATAAACTCTCTGTCAGCTTGGCCACGAACCCACTCTGCACTCTGCCTATACTGAAGTTGACTTTGCCATTTCAGGATTCATTCTCTTGTAATAAATGACATTAAGTTGCAGGTGCAGTGCTGCAGCAATTTGTGTACAGTTTGACTTTGAGCATAGGAACTTGTAGTCCAAGCATCAGGGTATTTTTAGTAGTCTAAAGTAATAAATTGTAAATAAATTAACCTAGATATGAAAGATCATGCCCTCTTGATATTGTTAGATTTATGATAGGTCTGAGACTGCCGTGGGATTATGGTGTCCTGCCTAGAGGCATTAGGACAGTCATTATGACATACAGGCATCGTGTGCCAGGAGGAAAAATATGCAGGTCTGACTTTACGCCACCTTCCTTGTTTTTCCGGGGGTTTAACCAGTACCTTTTCCTTTTTTAAGGAAGGCTTTACTTTTAAAGCATTTGGGATCCAAAGTGGGAAGGCTTAAAATAAAAACCATGTTTGTAATGCATTTAATTTACTAGAAGTAAGTTTTGTGCAAAAGACAGATACTGCATGCTATGCTTAAGTAGCTTAGTGAGCTGCTCATCGGTGTTCCTGTATATGGCATTGTTAAAACTGGAGTGTGTGTCATCCAGAATCATATCACGTATGTCGCAGAGACGCAGGACCGTACAGATAGAAAAGGACTGCTGAGGATCATCTTGTTTTACCTTCCATTTCTTGCAGACACAATTAGAGCAGGTTGCACAGGACCATCTCCAGTCATGTTGGAATATGTCCAAGGATGGTAATGCCATAGTATTCTTGGCAACCTGGCTCAGCACTTGAGCATCCTTGAGGCAGTTTTTTTTCATTTTATTGAATTGGAATTTACCGTATTTCATCTTGCGTCCATCACCTCTTTCCATGTCACCGCACACCTCTGTGACGAGCCTTGTTCCATCTTCCCTATATGATCTTATGAAGCAGCTGCAGGCAGCAGTAAGCTTTCTCCTTCACCTGCTGTTCACCAGGCTGTGAGAACCCAACTCTTTGAGCTTATGTCATGCTGCAGGCTCCTTGTTGCCTTGATGTCTCTGCCAAACTTGCTCCACTGTTTCAATATCTCTCTTGTACTGTGAAGACCAGAACTGGAGACATTGGTCCCGATGCAGCCTCACCAGTGCCAGAAAGAAGGAAATTATCAGGTCCCTTAATCTGCCAGCAGTGCTCCTGTTAAAACAGCCCAGGATGCTGTTGGCTGCCTCTGCTGCCAGGACACACTGCTGGCTTATGATCGGCTTCTTGTCCTCAGGGACCTCCAGGTTTTTTCTGGCAAATAGGCTCTCTAGCCAGTTGGCCCCCAGCCTATACTGTTGCATGGGGTTGTTCCATCTCAGATGCAGGACTCTGCATCTTAATGTATTGAATTATAGAGTACAATGTACTGAGTTCTAATTTGGTGCTAGTAAGAAGTAATAGCTTTGAGTTTTTCATTTGGGAATAGCAGTGGCGTGTTGTCTGGATAGCCCAAATGCAGAGCTATGTGTAATATGATGTATCAGGTGTGTTCTGGAATAAATAAAATACAGAAATCATAGTAAATTAACAAGAGGGAGAGCAAATTGTTTCTTGAAAGCAGATACATTTTTTTATCCTAGTGACAATTTATTTTTGTTTTGAATATTTATAAATAAAGTGGGCTACACTAATTTGGAAGCCAAACTGACACTACTTTGTGATGACTGTTTATTAATAAATGGAATTTTTACCTTTTTAGATCAGTGTGGGATACATTCATTGATGAAAGAGTGCAGAATATGCTTTGCTCTGAGTGTACTGGAACACCATTTAATATTATCCATGTTCTCATTTTATGTTGAGTGGTGTTCATATAATGATTGTTGATGACTAGTGTGCTTTCACATGTAAGACATTCTCAAACTACACCAATTTTTATAATAAAATATTTTATTTTAAGAATGGTAGACTTGTATGAGCAATTTGGTCTTCGCTAACAAGTGCCTTTGGTTTGGATTTTCTGCCAGTTATGACAAAGGTAGTTTATTTTGTATTGCTAGTGGACCCCCTTAGTGGTAACATAAGTCTTTATTTATGCCTTTTGCCACTGTTAATTCATTTGCCCTTTTTAAGAATCTTGGAGTTGGTCAGAAATTAGTGAGTATGAATTCAGCAGATCTCTGTCCATAGTCTGCTGCAGCTTTCTCAGAAAGTCTGCATGTCCACAATATTAGCAAAATTTGGCATATGGTAAATTAAACCTCAGTGCTGAAGACTCTCAGCTAGAAGGCATGGTACAGAAACCTGGCGTTTCTCGTGCTGCCTGTGATTTTCAGCTGATGACCCCCTTTGCTAATGAAGCATGCAATCCTAATTTGGCACGGGCCAGAGGTGGGATGGTCTTCATGCAGGTGAATTATCATTTGCCGCATTTTGCAGAGTAGTAGTCTGAAGCTACATTTGGTTGGCACCTGTGCTTCAAGACTGGCATCCCACTTTGTGAGAAGGCAGAGCACCACTCTGACAGATGGGGAGCAGTGCACGCATGCCAGCAAACCAGTGTATTCATCAAGAGGTCACATTTCTCTCCAGGAATGTTGAAATACCAGTACACGCAGAGCTTCTGTATCTGAGGCACACGTGTTTCTTGGCAACGACCAAAGTTCCTGCTGAATATCTTGGCACAGTACGTAAGGAAGCTTAGTGAGTTTGCATGGCGTTCGTGGGGTTTCGACACCATGGGAGCCTGCATATAATTTCTGCTAAGAATGGCTCTATGAATACAAACACAAGAGGGGATATATTTTGCAAATTATTCTTTGTTATTAATAGATTAAGAACTGCTGAAATGCCATCACA
Organism: Rhinopomastus cyanomelas; assembly: GCA_013400115.1. Taxonomy (NCBI): domain Eukaryota; kingdom Metazoa; phylum Chordata; class Aves; order Bucerotiformes; family Rhinopomastidae; genus Rhinopomastus; species Rhinopomastus cyanomelas. The sequence goes on from VXBP01000412.1 coordinate 10,066, forward strand.
GCTTTCATAGAGAATGATTCTTTCGATTAGTTAATGGTTAGTTTATCCTGGTCTGAGAGCAGGGCATGTGGCTTGGCAATCAACCGTAAATGTGAATATCACAGCTTAAACTTCTACCATTTCTTTTTAGTACTTTTATATTTATGTTAACTTAAATCTAAATTCTGGAACCTTATCACTCTTTTGTACTTAATCAAGAAATTAGGGTTTTTTGTGTTCCCTGAAGTGATACAGTGCATTAACTCCAGGGCATGCCTTTCTTTTGCTGAAGGTAATTCTGAATATTTCAGTGGTTTTACTTTTTTTGCCTCCAGAATTACTATAAAGCTTTTCTATTTCATCCATTACAGCACAGTGTTTTTCACATTTGAATAGCTGCATCAACATGAATCCTTTATAAGGACCTTAAAACAAACTTTGCCAAGTCCCAGAATACAGAAGCTAATTCACATCCCAATACTCAGCTGCCTCATGAATAAAGGAGAGTCTGTGCCTGACACTTTGAAGCTGTAGCTGTTAAACCATACAGACTATTTACCTCAATAAATCATTATAAGAAACTAAGGTACAATTATACCCACAGAGAAATAGAATTCAAAACACTGATTTATGTGGTTCATTGCCTGTTCCCTTTTCCATCATGTTTTGAATTTTATGCATGTTTGTCATCTTTGGCTGCTTCTATGTATCTTTAAACTAATGGCTCTTGCTTTTTTAACATTCCTCATTAGGTTTGTTATTTTACTTCGACATACAGACATGATTTGCATGCTGTACAAAGTTTTGCATTTAAATTTAACTATCTAATTTCTTGTGCTATAGACCAAAAATGGAAAATGTGAGTAATTTGTTTAAACTAACATACACCCTTCTCTGGTTAATTTGTGACCATATAGGCTGAAACTCCATGTTAGTGAAGAAATTTTTTAGTGTTTATTTGTTGTGAGATTTGAAGAGAAACTGCTGGACAAAGGAATCTATCACTGTGCTTTACAGAATGTGCCTGCTGACCTAGAGGGTTGTCTTAAAAAAATGGAGTTACATTTGGAGTTAATTCCTCAATTTCTTTATCCCTTGATGAGGCAAAATTAATGGAAAAGATAAAAATTAAAGGGAAGGCAGTGGCTCAGAGGAAGGAATGGCAATGAAACCAACAAAGAATTCCATCAGAAATGGTAGAAGGTAGATAGATCTAGCAAGGAAGTCCAGGAGCAGCTGTAGATCTTGTTAGGCCACCCAAGCCTTTAAGAACATGCAGTGTCCTGTAGAGCAGCAGTGTGGGCAGCAATTTAATAACCAATAAATGTTCCTTAATAAAACTTCATAAAGTTATAAAATATTTAAGAAGACACATACTGCAGTTCCAAATGCCTTCCTGATAACTTCCAGTGCTCAAGTTTATTGAATCTAAGCGGTCCTGAGGGAAGGTGTATTATGCAGCTGATTCCAGGGGTCTGGATTACGGCAGCACTGTTGAGATGGAGTTATAAACCTGAGGTTATTTAGAACATGCAAATTTTTAGACCATATGCAACAGTCATATATCTGGCTAAAAAGTACATACCTGTGGAAGTTTGTCCATTTCAGACTAGTTTTGCTTTACAGTGGATGATAGGAATTAGAGTGAGAAGCCTAAATGCTGTGAGTCTGTATTTTCATTATCTTAGACAGAATTGCTTAAGATGTGAAGTTCATACACAAATGTGCATGTATTAACTCTGCATGTAATACACAGTCTTCTGCATGCTTTCTGGCATTTGCATATATACCTAACTCTTTCACTTTAGTGTGGTGGTGTCTCTCTGAAGCTACAGGCATTTAGTGAGGAAAAAACATTATACTGAAAAAATTCCATATTGAAGCAATGTTATTTATCCTAAATTGAAAACTGCTAGAGGATATTTCATAGTCTGTTGCCTGGTGTTCCAGGAGGCCATAACACACTGCTTGTGCGGTTTGATACCATTTGGGTTGTCCTTATATCCATGCAGTTAATCATGGTTTTATGCTACTGTGAACCAGAAGAGTGCTTGGAAGTATTGATCATTTAGAAATATTGGTTCCAGAAAGACACGAGGTGCTGGAATGGCTGCAAAGAAGAGCAATGAAGCTGGTGAGGGGCCTAAACAACAAGTCTTATGAGGAGGGGCTGAGGGAGCTGGGGCTGTGTAGCCTGAGGAAGAGGAGGCTGGATGGAGACTATCACCCTCTACAAGTATCTGAAGGGACCTTGTGGAGGGGTGGCTGCTGATCTCACAAGCTGTTAGTCATAGAACAATACGGAATGACCTAAAGCTGCACCAGGGGAGGTTAAGGCTGGACATTAGGAAAAATTTCTTTACTGAAAGAGTGGTCAGGCCTTGGAACAGATTGCCCAGGGAGGGGGTTGAGTCACCATCCTTGGAAGTGTTTAAAGCTCTTTTGGATGTGGGGCTTAGAGATCTGGTCTAGTGGTGAAATTGGTAGAGTAGGGTTGTTGGACTTGATGATCTCAAGGGTCTTTTCCAACGAAATGATTCAACGGATGTGGAATTTAACGAATCTGTGGATATAATATTCTGCATCAGCTATTGTGATTGTGCAGTGTGAGCTCTCCAAACATAGAGGGATGAAGTTTAGGAGCCTGGGAGCAGAAAATCAAGCAACAATTTATCTCCAAAAAAGGAGAAAGAAATATTTACGTTCATTATCAAGTATATTTCAATCTTGTTTCTGATAGAAAGACATCTTCAATGTCCATGCCCGTCTGTATCTCAAAAAATGGTGGCTGATTTCAGTAGAATTTGACCAAGGGACTGTGTCTGAAAAGTTTTGGTCTTTTAGTAGCTCCAGAAAAGCTGGTGACTAGAGAGAGGAAGGCAATGATCGAACACATCCCTCTGTGCAGATAAGACTGCAGAGTGAATGCAGCAGGATCTGTAGCCTACCGAGCAGATTGTCTTCATTGCCATGTGAGTCATGCATTACACCTTGCCCAGCTTCTGCTGAGCACCCAGGTGTACCCCGTGTTGAAGCACTAAAGGGAACCAGAGCTCGTGGCCGTAGTCAGGGGACAATGGAGGGAGAGGCCACAGGACATACACGCAGCAAACGGCAGCTATTGTGGTTGGATCTACACAAGTGTGATGCAGAACAGATTGACTGACAGCCACACTACAAACTGCTTACAAAGCACTTTGTTTGTGAAAATTGATCATATCTGTTGAAATTCCATTAATGAAGCTACAGGTTCTAGGCTTTTAGAAACACACATTTTATGTTTCCTCTGTTCTTAGTGCCCTAGAATAGAGATTCCTGCTCGGTTATGGAAATAACAATGTCAGCAATGATTCAGGTTTCATATTTGATGTTTCCAGTCATGACATTTCAAATTATTAAGGTCTCACATTGTTTTTATACTTCAGTGCCAGTGCTACTGTGAAGCAAAGAGCAATTATATTTTGAAAAACAGTGAAAAATCTCACCCTAAGTTGAAATAATTTCTGGGACATACTCAACACTTTCTAAAATTTCAAATATTTATTGGGATTCGTAGGTTCAGGTGACCTTGCATCTTCAATCTTTCAGTTTTCCAAACAACAAATATAAATGCATCCTGAATGATATTTAAAAGCATCCAATGATATGGATCTTTTTGCTGTAAAAAAATGGAACATCTCTTCTGATATTACGATGCCACTGAAACCCAGCGAGCTGGTTCTGCTAGTGCTCTTCTGGGAGAGACTATTTTATCTGGAACTTTCCATCAGCTCTAAAGTAGTATGCATCCAAAAACAAAGAGTGTTTTAATTCCTAATGAAATATCTTACCAAATGATCTAAGGACCATCTACTCTTTCCAATGTGTGTTCTGTTCTAAATGTGGGTTCTGGGTACTTTGGCCGTGTGTTATGTTTTGCTGAAGTAATTGTGCAGGTGTAACCTGGATGCAGATGCAACTGCACAAGGGCTGTGTCCATCTTCCCTAGAAAGAGGAGCTTCACATGTAGAAAGCAACCTTATGGTCTCATCACAGTACAGAGCTCGAGCTGATTAAAGAAATCAGTGTAATTAAATGTAACTTTTGTATGTAGACAAACCCTGAGCATTGCATGAACACAGACCAGGTATAAACTTGCTTAGTTTACAAAACAGTCTATCATGCAAATAGAGAGAACAATTTTAAAATCAATGAGTTAACGATGCACCTCTGTATGTACGAGGGCAAGATATGTCCCAGGAAAGCGCCGTGAATGTTAATTTGAGGAGCCTGAAGCAATTTTGGACTGTGCTGCCATTCAATCCCATGTTGTACACTGAGGGAAAAGTTGTAAAACTTGATTGAGGATTACCGGTTCAAGAAAGCCTTTTGGAATCCGCAGTGTCCTGTCAATTGTTATAACACGTTCAGCCCTCTGTTCCCTTGTGATGGCCAGTTGTCATTAAACATGGAGGGACATGGGGCACCTGGCCTTTTAAAAAGGAATTTGGGAAATGAATATCTATTATTTCCTTGATATTTAGGAGGAAAATATTTCATGCACTGAAAAAACCTGGTCAGATATTCTGGAAGAATGCTTACAATATTCCCCAAATTAGTCTTCTTTTAATTTTAATGTCAAAGAGAGTTGTAAAGGGAAAACTCAGTGTCAGTGACACAGTTAATACAAAGCAGGGGAACTGTGGACTAGTGAAAGTAAAAAGGAGTAGCACTGGATCTGCTGTTACATGTTTTTCTATTTGTTTCATCAGCCTGTGTCTTCTATTTCATCTATGTAATTTCTGTGTTCTTGAGCAGAGCAGGACATTTCATTCTGTTTCACAGTGATGGGATGTTTCTGGGTTTGTTTTGCCCATGGTTTTTTTTTAAACCTAGATTCCATCATGTCTGTGTCAGCATTCATGAAAACTTTCTGGTTTAAGGACTGAGAAAATTCACATTCCACTTGTGATCTGGCTTTAGCAGGTAAAGGTTGAACATGTCCAAGGTGTGTAGGGAGCTTAGGAAGGCTGGAGAGGGATTTTTCACGAGAGTATGATAGGATAGTGCGAAATGGTTTTAAACTGAAGGAGGTAGGTTTGCACTAGATCTTAACAAGTCGTTATTCAGTGCAAGGATGGAGAGCCTCTGGAATAGATTGCCTGGAGAGGCTGTGGGTGTCCCCTCCCTGGAGGTGTTCAAGGCCTGGCTGGATGAGGCCATGGGCAACCAAGTCTATTTCAGAGGTGTCACTGCCCATGGCAGGAGGACTGGAGTAGCTGATCTCGAAGGTCGCTTCCAACCCCAGCCGTTCTGTGATTCTATGGTTATTGTTCTGACTGGCGCCCGTTTGCCACCACAGTAACAAAAAAACCCTCTGCTGGATCAAACAAAGAACAAAACATAGTTCGGTGACAGACAAATTGTCGCGGTGGGCAAATATGCCTGCAGACAAATGCAGCAGAGGAATAGGCATAAGTCAGACGTAGAATAAGATGTTACCGGTGGTTGAAGGATGGAGATGGTCGTGAATTTACCTGTCAGGGAAAAAGGAGCAGCGCTGCATCATTCAGGGCTTGGGCTCCGGTACTCTATGGAGCTCAGCAAAATAAACAGCGTGCATGCAGGCCTGCTAAATGCTATTGCCAGTACGTTAAACTACCGGTTCGTTAATGCCTCGCCTTCACCGCCGTTCGTTAACTGTGACGGCCATGCCCGTGCACGTTGGCAGCAGGACAGAGGTGTTGGTCAGACATTACAGCGCGGGAGGGCAGCTTTGGCTGCTGGGTGCTGGGTCGTGGAGCGGGCTTTGATTTCCTTGTTTCTGGGAGGACTTTGGCTTTCTCTGAGAACAAATCTGTACTGCTGAGCAGCTTTGCTTTGACTGCCACAAAACTAGTAGCTTCTCTCATGAAGGCAAGGATGAGGATTAGAGAATGAAAGAGGATTGCACAGCCTGACAGTGGAAAACGTGTGTCAGAAAGACTACAAAGGATACAACTTTGTTGTTGTTGTTGTTGTGCTGGCCCATTAGGTCTTTTTGCAAAAGGGAAAGAATTTCAATTTTAAGGGCTAGAATGCTCTGAATTATTTAGCTTATGCAGGTGCTATTTTTGAGACGACAAAAGATGTGGAAACAAAATGACATAGTTATTATTCTGATAGAAGAAAACTGATTAGTCTGTATTATTGGAAATCTGCTGAATAATCAGCATGGATTTACGGATGTCCAGCTTAGCTAAGAGCTCTCTAATCTGGCCCTCCTATACCAAGGGAGATTTTTCTTTCCAGACCTTGTTTGATATCTCCAGGGCTTGGGCTTCATGAGGGCTAGCTTTAGCAGTGAAGACCAAAGCAAACAAGGCATTCAATAATTCCACCTTCTCCGAGTCTTCCTTCACTAGGGCACCTGTGCCATTCATCAATGGGTCCACATTTTCCCTAGTCTTCCTTTTTCTGTGGATATACTGGACAAAAATCTGTGATAGCCCTTGCCAGATTTAATTCCTGAACAACCTTAGCTCTTCTGGTTGAATCCCTGCATTCTTTAACGACATTTCTGCATTCCTCCCAAGTGGCCAGTCTTGTTTCCCACATTCTGTAAACTTCTTCCTTCTGAATTGGTCCAGAAAGTTCTTACTCTTCCATGCAGGTCTCCTGCTTCATCTGACTGCTTTCTTACTCATAGAGATGCAACAATCTTCAGCTTGAAGGAAGCAGAGCTTGCATATTGACCGGCTCTCATGAAGATCTTTGCCCCCTGGAGCCTTGACCCATGGTGCTCTAATCAGTAGGCTTTTGAAAAAGACAAATCTAGCTCTTCTGAAGTGCAGGGTTGAAATCCTACTTGTTTCTTCATTCTCACAGGATACTGAACTCCACCATTTCATGGTCGCTGTAGCCAAGGTTGACACCAACCTTCACATCACAAACAAGTCCTTCTTTATTTGTTAATACAAGGTCCAGCAGTGCACCCCTCTCCTTGTAAGTTCCTCCACTGCTTGTATTGGGTTATCTTCAGTGCACTGTAGGAACCTACTGGACTGAATGTGCCTTGCAGTTTCACCTCTCCAGCAAAGGTAGGAGTAGTTAGTCTCCCATGAGGAGCAGGGCCTGTGATTGTGAGGCTGTTTTCAGCTGCCTGTAGGAGGCCTCATTAACCAACTCAGCCTGTCCAGGTTGCCTGTAGCAAACACCCACAACAGTGTCACCCATATTAGCCTAAACAAATCTTAGTGATTCTATGATTCTATGATTTTATGATTCCAGGTGCTCTGTCACATAAGAGCCTCTTTGCTACCCTGTCTTGTTGGCCTTGACTAGTACATAGCCAGCCAGTGTTCTAGTTGTCTGAGCTATCCCACCATGCCTCAGTAGCTGCACTGAACTCATGGCCCTGTGACCACACACGGGTCTTGAGTTCATCCTGCTTTCCCCCCATGACTGCAGGCACTAGCACGGAGGCATTTCAGAGCTCATCAAGCACGCAGATGTTCCTGGAGGGCAGTGGGAGGGTGTCCCATAGCTGTGGACAGCCCTGGGGTGGTTTGCCTTCTGATTCCTTCCTAGGCGTATTCCCCAGGTGGGCATGTTGACCTGGGAATTCCCACCCCGCCGTCAGGTCCTTCAGTTTAAAGCTGGTTTCACAAAGTTGGCCAGTCTGTTTGAAATAAAAGTTTCCAAGAATCTTTGGTAACAATTAGCTATAATAAAACTCATGACTGCAGGCTCTTAAGGCAAGTCTAAATTAACAGCTGACTAGCAGATAATGAGTGTGGTCTAAGCAAGGTGTTTTTGTCTTCTTTCAAACAATTTGACCTCTTCAGAAGTTTCCATGTCTTCCTGTGCCTCTGTGTGTGTTTGATAGCTGTATATGCATGCGTCTGTGGAGTCGTTCAAGAATGCAAATGTGTGTGTGTGTGTGTATTCACTTACTAGAGAGGAGTGGGATTATGTGTGTTGTGTGCTCTGTGAACTAAGAATTCACAGGATTCGTGCTAGCAAGTTCCCAGAAATGTTCAGATTATCTTTTCTTCCTTTACTCACTGGATGAAAATTTGTTTCTTTAATCTTCCTTCCTTGCACTCTGAGTGAGAGAAAGACATGAGCAGCAAATAAGAGGCAAACTCAGATGTCATTTTGAGAGGTGATACTTAGGACTTCCTGCTTCACTTATTAATGATCAGATTTTAGTCTGAAGAAGTGAGTAACGGTCCTAAACATCTTCTTTACCTCACTGAGTTTTCATAAGGCCTCAGACCTGCAGAAAGGCAAGCAAAGCCATGTGTATATGCAGATAGGAATTCTTTTATGTTAGAGGACAATGGGAGACCAGCTGCAATTTCTGGCTCTACCAGTCTTCCTCTGTGACCACAAGCCATTTGCTTTCTCTCTTTGCTCCACATTCTATGCTTTTATTTAAGCATTCCATTCTTCCCTCACACCTTCTGTGCCTCTTGTTTGGTGAAGTTCAGCTCTTCCAGACAACATCTGCCTTGTACTGTCTGTATGAGGAGTGCCTGATAAAGTGAGGTGCAGCTGTGGGCTACAGTTTTCTAATATTTGGTCACTTTGTAACAGCTAAAATGAATAAATGAATAAATGATTCCAATGAATCGAATATTCACAATATTATTGAAAGAACAACTGTGTCTAAAGTCCTTCTTATATTTGGTTGTTGTTGAAAAAAAAGTAAGGCACTATAAATGTAGGGTACTGGTTACTGATTTGGGGGTGTGTGATAATGTATTGAAGTCAACTAAAGCTGCAGAGTGGAAGGCAAATAACTGGGGGGGGGTTTTGCTGTGCACTTTGATGACATCCCTGTGAGCAACAGATACTTGGAAGCAAGCGAGAAAGTCATTGATACTGAAATTGTTTCTTTGACTTTCAGCTTAGTTCAGAAACTTCTGGTCAGGAACATTACCTGAGAATGTTTTTCTTGGTAAAGGCTAATATAATAAAGCACGGTACCTCCTGGAATTATGTCTGCCTGTTATTTTTATCTGTTATGAGTAGTGGATTGGAGCCATAACTTTTTCCATTTCAACATACAATTTCCCAACATGTAAATAGCCAACAACTGTATTTTTAAAATTACTTAAAACATGTAAGACACCAAAAGAAAATCTGTAAGTATGTGTCATTTAATGAAGAATTCTCACCTTTCAATGTCCAAGCTTGAAATTCCTGAGAAACACGTAGAGTGTGTGAATACCTGAATGCACTTGCACCAGTTGTGCAGGAAGAGGTGCTTCTGCCTGGTACAAGACAGCATGCATGGAAAATGGACTTTCTGTCTTAAATTTACATGCTGCCTGTGGGCAACCTAGATCATATCATGTCCTGTCAAGTTGTTAATCTGCATTAGAGGGTTTTTGTATATTTTCTGCACTGGTGTGCATTTGCAAACATTACAGTCACTCTTGCTTTGCTTTTGGGGTTGTTTTGGTTGTTAATGAGTTGCCTGATTTTGGTACCACAACATCTAATCAAGAAAGGACGTAGATCTTAGGGTAGTTAGAGGAGGTGAGTGACAATCCAACATATTTTAAAAGGTAGGTTACTGATCATCTGTGAATTGTCCCAGTGACCATCACCCCAGAAGCAGGACTTTAGATATCATGAACTCATTATAAAAGGAGACCAAGGATCAGCCCCAAAGTAGTAGCAAATCTTTTAAATTTTAGAAAATAAGGGAGTTATTGTTTTGTAATAATACATGTGATCTAGTAAAGTGGGGTGATGACTTCACAACTGCAACGTTTTCTGCACGCATGTGCATCCTGTTGTGATGCAGGAGCTGTGAGGAAGCATGCTGGGGTTGGACAGTCCTGAGCTGTAGCTCAGGGGTAATTGCAAAACACCACCTGGATCACCTGCTCTGAAGACAGCAGTTCAAGCTTTGCTTGAAGGTGCAGAGTTGTGTACCAATACTGATTACACAGAGTATCCAGTTAAAATCTGGACACTCCATGGTGATAGATTTAAGCAAGAGTTGTGGTTTTTAGGTTAAAATGCGGTGGGTGGAAAAGACACACTGTGGTTCCTATATTCTCAACCCTATGTTATTGTGTTTTTCTGCTGTTAAGATGGAACTGTACTTGGGTTTTGTTTTGTTGGTTGTGTTTTTTTTTTAAAAAAAGAAAGGACTGTCTTGTCTGTGACAGATTCACCAAGGCAATGTGTTCACATCTTGAATCAAATTAATTCTAGCCACTAAGTGTGGTGGAATCCTTGAGCTGTGTTTCTTCAGGCAGTTGGTGTTCAGCTGACGGGGACTGCTTGACTTGTGAGAACTCAGTTTTGAGGACTGCTACCAAGTCCATATAATCAAAAGAAGCCAGAGAGACATGGGATTAACAGGTTTCTTTACAGCTGCATCATCAAAGCACAATTCCTTTTCCCAGCCTGAGATGTCCTGTTCTTCCCCTTCCCTTCCTAGGATGCCTTCTGTTTGCCCAAGGAAGATACAGAAGGTTGTTGCTAACCACAACAACAAGATCTAGATACACCCAAACTGGATTCACTCCACTGACCTTGGCTTTTGTTATCTCAACAATAATCAAAGCTTCAAAAATCCAATTCCTTACCTTCCGTCTCCTCAGTATCTGTAGGTGCGGCCAGAGGACAATCACACAGGAAACTTTTATTTCTGATAATTTTTTATTTCTAGAAAATGGTCATCCAGTAATTCTCCAAATCTGAAAATTGATTGACTGCATGTGAATTACTTCTGCTTGCTCCTCTCACTTTTGAATTCTTTCGACAGCTGTTTCCCAGCGTTTTCCCCTTGAAGTTCATTTGCACTGTTCCTTGCAGCATTCCACTGCTGTCCCCCAGAAGCAGGCGTTTTTATCCCATCATTTATACTTTGACTATTCTACTTGACTTTTGGAAATATTTTTAGGTCTTCATATAATTTGTACTAATCTCCTGAGTTATCATCAAAGAATCTTAGCACATTTGTACCAGAAGATACTAGAGCAGCGGGAGCACAAATCATAGTATCACAGATCATTAGGGATTGGAAGGGACCTCGACAGATCATCTAGTCCAATCCCCCTGCCACAGCAGGATCACCTAGACCAAGTCACACAGGAGCACATCCAGGCTGGTCTTAAACGTCTCCAGAGAAGGAGACTCCACAACTCCCAAATGTGCTGTAAATTGCTGCTTTATCCTAGACAGATTCTGTCTGCTAGCGAGTACATATTCGTAGGAACTGTGTCACGTTGACTTGGTGATCTACGTCAAACTTCCTTATGTTTTCTTAGGTGTTTCCCCCTAAATCAGCGACAGTTTTTTAACTTTTTTCCTTCTAGTCCAGCCTATGGATGGGAAATCTGAACCTGCTAACTAGAATCTATTTAATCATACCCTTTGCACGCACAAACAAATCAAGTATCTCAGTGGTCTGAGTCAGTCTCCGTGTTACTGGCTTCCTGATCGAATCAGCGCTACCTGCAAATAGCATGTTTCAGTAATTCACATACCAATCTTTTATAACTTCCCTTCTGTTTTCATCTGCAGTTTCAGAGCCTTTAAGATAGTCTTTGTACAGACATATTTTTTTCTTAGTGTTGCTGCTGTAGTGAACATTTTGCTTTCTTTTATTTACAGTGTGACTGTAATGGCACAACCTTGTTACCATTGATTCTGGTTTTCCTTGAATGAAGGTTTTTCTCCTTTGTTTTAAATTCAGTTTTTCAACACTTTGTCATGTCTACACAGTCGCCCTTGCTAATTTAAAATAGATTTAATCTGTTTGTTCTAAAAAGTTGTATATCCTCAAGTAACAGCTTTGTATTTTTATGGATGTAGGATGGAATAATTTAGATACTAGCACTGAAAAAAAAGATAGTCTTCCACACTAGTAGCTTTCCAAATACTAGCACCTAGTTTTTGTGGTTTCGGTCTTTTCCAATCCTTCTCAAGCTGATTCTACCTTTATGTTCTCATTTGATGATTGCATTGCAAAAAAGAATAATATGCTTTCTAATGATGATATTGATTTCTCTAAAGTATGAGTAATGCTTTCTGTAAAGACTGCTAGTATCTTCCTGCACCTCCCTTACGAGGAGAGGCTGAGGGAGCTGGGCCTCTTTAGCTTGGAGAAGAGGAGACTGAGGGGTGACCTCATTCATGTCTACAAATACTTGAGGGGTCGGTGTCGGGACGATGGCACTGGGCTGTTCGCGGTGTCCTGTAGTGATAGGACGAGGGACAGTGGTTGTAAGCCGGAACATAGGAGGTTCCACATCAACCTGAGAAGGAACTTCTTCATGGTGAGGGTGACAGAGCACTGGAACAGGCTGCCCAGGGGAGTTGTGGAGTCTCCCTCACTGGAGATGTTCAAGACCCGACTGGATAAGTTCCTGTGTGACTTGGTTTAGGTGATCCTGCTGTGGCAGAGGGATTGGACTAGATGATCTTTTGAGGTGCCTTCCAGTCCGTAGTGATTCTATGATTCTATGATTCTATCTCAAAACTACACAATGAAAGCTTAGAAAACCAAAGTTTACTAAAAATGTTCTCAGTAGAGCTCTAGTACTCCAATCAGAAGTTATGGGTCCTGGCTTATTATGTTCTGCAGAAACTCTGCTAGATAGTTTTAAGAACATGGGGCTTTTTCTTCTTGTCTCACTCAGTGTATGTGTCTGGATTTTATTTCTTTGGCGTCATGATAAATTCAGCTCTGTGTACTTACTCATGCTATCATAGTGCTTTTAAAGAAAATGGTCAAGCTGGCTCTGGGTCCATCACAGCTGGAGTTGAGGCAGGTTTGGGCTGCCTTGTCCTCTCTTCTATTGCCCCTGGCTCTGTGCTGGCACTGGCTCTTGTCTGATTATTCTGTGAATTGCTCCTTGGAGCAGATCTGGCTGGAAAACATTTTTGTTTGATGCTTTTATTGTTGTTGGTTTGTTGGGTTTTTTTTTACTTTTCTGGAGTTAGCTTCCACACAAGTCCCTGAGTTGGCTCCTGCACGTTTATGTGGGTGTTAGTGCTGATGCAAGAGAAACAACTGAAATTCTTTGTTGGTTGAAAGAAGGACGAGACCCAAGGCTCTGTCAGCTAGAATGGTGGTTGGTTTAAGATGCCGTAGAATCTCGCCTATAGGCTGCATTTCCACTCTTTCTTAAAGCTGCTATGATCTCCATACCAGCACCCATTCATGCACTTACACCCCTCTGGTGCCAGCAATTACTTCTGTGTACCTGCATTAGCCAAGTCACAAGTCCCTCTCTCTGCCCCTCCAGAACAAGAACAGTTTCTTCAACTGGCTGAATACAGAGCAAGGAAAGAACTTCTGTGCTGCCAGCCACGCAGCTATGTGAACCAGCCACGGACTTGCAGCTTATAGGTTGCATTTCACAAACAAAACCAATCTGTTTAGCTTCAATACAACTTGTGAGCAGACTGTTCCTGCATGGACGGTGGTTTCCCCCCGCTCCTTCTCCAACACACAGCTCTCAATTTAAGTCTGTATCTGTCTAAAGCCCACATCTGGCCTCTTGCATGTTCCATAGGGTGTATGATGTTTTTTTATACGTGTGTGTATGTAGGTATGTGTACATATGTAGGGTAGGTACGTGTGTGTGTGTGCACAGGGTCATGAAAAACCGGGCTGTAAAAGATTTTCACTGAAAAATTATGCTTCCCTGCAGCATTTAACCAAACTCATAGGGGAGGAATAGGCAGATCTGCACACAGTGTAAATGGTTGCTGTGAATTTAGCATTTTACTGAGATGATGGTCTGCCCCAAGACTCCCATTCTGAATTGTCACAGAACAGAATGACAAAAGTGAAATGACAAGAGTGGACAAGGCTTGCAGTGGTTATCTAAGATACAATTAATCTCCCTTGCTCTAGTCACTAGAAGACTAGTATCTAGCCTAAATTATTAGAGTCTAGGTGTTTTTTAAGATGGAAGAAAGGAACTGACTCCTCCAGCAGTTTCTCTTTTGCTTGAAGTTTTCATGGGCAAAACAGGGCAATATTGAAGCACACCATGAAGATACCTCTCTGTGTGTCTGTGTGTGTGTGTGCATGTGATTATAAAGGAATTCTGCTCAATTAACTTAGACTAGACATCTAATTTTAATTTCCTGAACTTACATGAGATATAATTGAGCCTAAATGTTAGTTTATCATATGCACAGGTTTTTATATGACTGGCAGCTTTTTGCTATTAACAACCTTCAGTTATTTCATCAACTTACCAGTTACTCTTTACTGATATAGAACTACATGCATTTTAAAGAAGTTCTAAATTTGTAAGAAGTGTAGTGACTTGACCCAGAAAGACATTTTAGGCAAACATCTGAGAAAACATAACTTTTGATATTTTCATTAAAAAATCTACAAGAAAATAATGCTGGAAAGCTAATTGTATGTTTATAATATATCAATAAATAAACATAGAACTGTTTATGTTGTCCAGTGGAGATGTTCATGAAACCTTGGTGAATTTTTGAGGTACAGTTTGCAAGTAAGACAAAGCTCTAGCTGGCTAATAATAGACTTCCTCTGCTAAATGTGCTAAAAAAAGGGATCTAGATATTAAGGAGTAGTATGTCTGCATCTAAAGGTCAAGAGTCTAAATCTGAATGTAAGTGTAAAAGCTGGAAAAGATTGATCATGTTCTTTCCCACCAGCATCATATTAAATGCAATTATTTTCTTTCTGCTAAAATCTTGACTATGTCTTGCAGTACAGCCTGAGAATCCCCTGCTGCTGTTGATTATAGTGAATCCCACTTCCTGCCACCCAGTCTTTGCAATTTTCTCTTTTTTGCCACCCTGTGGAGATAAATAATGTATATTAGTGTGAAAATATAAACAGTAAAATCCCTTAATATTCTGCACAAAATAAAACTTCTCTCTAAATCAAAGGATTTGTGTCTTTCATTAATATTTTTGAGCTAAAAGAAACAAGTTCCTCATGTGAGGGCTTTGAAAAGTTTGAATCTCACTCCTAGAAAACAACTGTGCCATAGACTGTGTAGGGAAACGGTACGAGTCGTTTGAGAGTCGAGAGGGGATTTGCTGTGGCGTACTACAATTAAAGAGCAGATTTTAGTCTTTCCTATCTCAGTCTTTCATTTAACAGGTCTTAACACCCTTGTTTCCCCTCCTTTGTCCCACAGCTTTAGAAAATATGTCAGTGTTTTGCGTTGCTTTTAGGAACTGGTACCTTCCTACAGTGATGATTAAGGATGACATTTTCGAGAAGGTTAGTTGTGTGTGGCTGCAATAGATCCGTGCTTTCAAATCCTGCTAGTTCCACACAGCTCTCCCCACTTTTGCACAATAAGAACTGTAACACGGAACATTTTCTTCGCAACTCTGAGCTCTAGAATGGACATGAAACCAAAGGCAAGAGGGATGACCCCTTGGATAGTGCTTTACACCTTGGGTTTCAGTGCTCGCTTGGACAATTACCACAGTAAAGAAATTGCTGATCATAGGAGTTGGGGATGACAGTAGGAGATGGCCGGACAGATTCTGAAGTGCTCTCCTTTGGCTCCGTGTGTTTTTCATTTTAATCCCACTTTCCAGGAGCACGGCCCCATTTGCCCAACGTTGTGAACATTTCCGTAGATGGAAAACTAGGAAAAGCTCACCTTGGACATACTTCTCTGGTGTGTAGATGAGAAGGACAATGGAAAGGCGTGTTCAAGACAGAAAGGATAACAGAAATCTCCACAGAACAGTAACCTTAGTCACAGACATTTCAGAGGCAGTCTGAGAAAACGAACCGTTCCGTGTTATTAAAATGCCATCAAATTAAAATAACGGCAAAATACTGAGAAAGAGGCAAATTGCATCCCCTCCTCTGTGGTTGTGGCAGGCCACAAGAACCCAGCCAGGAGACCAATTTCTCTGGGAAGAAGGGGAGGGAGAAGGGAGGATACTTTCTGTGTCTCTGGGCTGAGGAAGACAGTGCTAGAAGAATTAGGCAGTTATGAACGTAACTGTGTGAGCGAGTTTGGCATCGGTGCAATAGCAGCGCAGGCTGCTCCAGACTGAGGGAGCGGTTGTTTCAGTCCTTTATCCCTCTTTGCTCTACCAGTAGCAGATGCTGGGAGGGTATTTTCTCAGGGTGTTCTTTGAAACATATACAAAATATTTTCAATTATGCCTTGCTGTTAGATCTCTATGTAAATAATTTGTATTAGGTGAAAACCCATCCAAATCGGGCAGACCGTGTGCTACCTTCCACCTCAGTTCTATAAACATTTCTATGCATGTTTAGTTCTGACCTTGTGAGCAGGATCCATTTGGGTGAGACTGGGTGTGGCTGTAGTGGATCGTTGGGAACGTGACCTGCTTAGCATACCATTACATATGTAGCATCATTTTAGTCCAAGACAGTAGCCTGTACATGGGAAGTCATGTCGCAGATGAGTTCGCCAAAGAAAGTAAATCTGGCCAACTCATATGAATGAAATATTTTTGTATTTTACCATAACATATACACTCACCACTGGATAAGTAGTAGGACTAGCATAAACATTAACAGATATTACAATTTTTTCAGGGTCTGAGGCAAAACCAAAACCAGCTTGGATGGTGGCAACATACAGGTGATTTATTTCATGATTATATTTCATGATTAGAACTCATGTTTTTGGAGTTATTTTACATGTCACACAGAGGTTTCTGTTTGTTTTGAAAATGTAGCTGTGATAAGAAAGCAACTTTTCATTAATGTCAAGTCAGCTGTACATCTTCTTACTTGTATCAGACCTTTATAATGGCAGTACTTCAAAAATCCTTCTATTGAATGTGACATATGACTTTGAGGAAGTGGTGCCTGAACCTCATTACTAACTTGTATAAGTATTTTTACACATTATCTATTCCATTAACTTAGTTCCTGATACTGCAGAAGTTTGTATGCCTAGAATTATACAGAGTGAATAATTCCATTAGATTAAATTGGACTACTACAAATGTGTGAAGTGAAATGTGCGTCTGAGCCCTTCCGGAGCTGGGACTTTTAATGGTAATCTTGTTATGCACAAATATAATTGATATGTGCAGAGTCTTTTATGGATTGAGTCTGCCAACATTCTCTCTCCGTGTGAAGAAGTAGGATAAGAAGATGAAAAGGCCAAGAAGGGCAGGCCCCAGCTTTTGAGACACATGCCCACATTTGTGCGCATCCAGCATAAGCAGATACGGATCTGCGTGAACTGAGCTGGAGGTAAGCATTCTTTGGGCTTTTCCCACTCAAGCGACTTGGTGTGAGTGACTTGTTCAAAAACACTCTGTAGATTCGTAGCACAGCCAGGAATAGAGCTCACATCTCCTGACTCCCTGTTATAGACCACCCTTGTTGTTAAATTCGTGTGAAAAGTTGCTTTGCCATGCTTCTGTAGGAGTGGAAATTTATTAATATTGTTGCTGCCTTCCAGTGCTTCATAATATTCTTGATATGATCCCACTCCATAAAGGTGCAGAACAGGACATGGACTTGCCCCGTGTAGCTGCAGAGCATCTGCTTGGTACAAATGGTTTGCCACTAGAAGAGAAAACTGGGAGCTGTCAATTTTTAATGCCCAGATCTTGTGCTGCTGCAATGTGAAGAAGTCGTTGTTATGAATGTGCATTAGGAGTACATTGTACACGGTCCTGGTATGCAAATCTGTAGCATTCACAGAAGTGAAATCATTCTGTGTCATTATTGTCTTTGTAAATTGCTTCTTAAGAGTTTGTGGAGGACTTTCTGACAGCAGCTTTCTATAGTCACAGCCATATAGCACAGAGTGTTTCATTATTAACAATAACTGAGCCAATGAAAATGCTTTTAAATATACACCAGACAAGCAGTTATCCAGCTTTTCCTTCTCACCATCCCCAAACCATCTTTTAGCATCTTGTAAACGAGCATGTAAAATAGCTTTGTAAACATCTGCTTTTCATTGTTAATTGTCAGGGAAAACGCGAGATTGAAACGCTTCCCTTGTAACAGTCCTTAATCCTGTCAGAAAGGAGAGCTCTAGATGCTTCCTTCTCACTGCAGATACCTTCTCTAAGTCGTGGTTTATTTTGCTGTTTATGTTATTTTTTCCTCTTTTTTTTTGGTTTTCTTTTTAACACTGATAGTTTTTATTTATTTACAAACAGGTTTTTTCATTTAGTAAACCTCAGTCTAAAAGGTCTAGGATATTCTAGTCTGTGTGGCAACTCAACAGCTTTAAAGAAAACACATCATGTAATTATTGATCACTGTATAAATGGTGTTGAAAATCCAAATTTTTTCTCATTAAGATCTGCTCAGCATTTTCTTTTTTTATATAAACTATTGAACTGGGTATTGTGTCACATCTATGCAATAAGGAAACAAAAGTGTATGTTCATAATGTCCTGTCACAGCAAAAATAAATACATTTTATAGGGCTACAAATTCAGTTATTATTTTTTAAAAAACACTGGTTAGCTTTGCTGTTCTAATAATCAGGTAATTAATGGCAGTTGAGTGTGCCTGGCAATGATTTACTTAAGGTAGCATTCAGAACGCACAGTAGCTGCATTATACAGGAAAAAGAAATCTATTCATGTTACATTTCTTACCTTTAAAGCTTTTTTAAATCTTGTATTATGGTCCTGGATTTGTAACGCTTGACTTTGTGCTTCTCACACATACAAAAGGAACATTCATGATTGAAACCTATTTCATGTTTTATATTTCTTCGGCAGGAATAAATCTTTTTTTAACAGGTTTTTCCAAATCTGTTTCTTTGGGAAGAGATACTCTTTTCAGTTAGGGTTTGAATGTTTCCATAGCTTTCATCTTACATTTTCAGTGTTTCCGAAGTGAAAATCTGTTTAACTAGTTTCTCCAGCTCAGTTATAGTTTTAAAATCATTTAGAATAGTCTTGCTTTTGTTAATTAAGTAACAATTGAAGCATGCTGTGGCCTATTCCTCTTTTTATTCTTGCTGTTCAATATTTACTTCTAGAACTTCTTAAAAGAATTGTCACATAGACCTCGGCATCGCTGCATGTAAAATTAATTGAAATGACATATTGTTGCAGTTTCTATGACAACCATATCATGATGCCGATGCTCTCAAAAATTTATAAACTACAATTTCAACTATGCTAATAGCACCGAGTGGAGTTAACATTTCTGTACTTAACATTCTGATTAGAATTAAGCTTTCAATACTTCATTGTTAAAAAAAATCAGAAAGAGGCATAAGTCAGTGGTTTTCATTTGATGCTGGCTTTTTTATGAAGAACTTCTGATTTTTATGAGAATGTTTCAAAAAAGCTCCCTCTGCGATGTAATGTTGATGAGGAGCTTGTTCACTCACAACAAAGAAAACGTGTCTCATCTGTCACAAACTTTCCAACGTGACAATCCATATTAACTCCTACAGTGTAATCCACTGCAGATTATTTACAAACGGCCTGGTGGAATATTTAAAGCCAATTTATTCCTATTTCTGTTGTCCTAGATGCTAAAACTCAACTGGTTGTGATATGAGAGTCACTAGCGTGACGTACAGAAATACAGCCACAAGCATAAAAGTGCCAGTGTCACCAGACCCGGGTTTATAAAGCCCCTAAAAATGTTTGCTGATGTGACTGCCTTATTTTATTGTAAATGTTACAAAGCTGTGCCTGGTGATTTCATTTTTTTCATATGAAATACATAACTTTAGGATAATCGCGTTATTCCATCAAGCTGCAGGCTTTTAGAAGTGAGCTGATTTGAACAGTTGGACAGGGAAGTCTATTAATCAGGCAACACTCACACTGGAATCAATGAGTATTTTACTGGAGTAAAAAATTCAGGACCGATGTAAGATGCCTTATTCAAGTTACTTCATAATTATATAGATTGCAGTGACTTAAAAAATACGGAGTTTTGCTCTTAAAACATAGTTATTTTATTCAATCTAACTTGTGCTTATTAAAAAAGTGTGGTTTGTATTCAAAATGCATGAGACTTATTGATCATTGATTCAAATAGGAAATAAAATGCCTTGATCTTTCAGTCATTTGTCTTAGGAAGACTCCAAAGCAATCAAATCATATTTGCTTTACTTCAGTCTTAAATTTGGTGATATGCTGGCAAAACTTCCCTGTAACTGAACCCTCAAATACATTGTGCTCACGTCACACTTCTACATTTTAACAGGCTGAACATTTTCAGCAGTTTCTACCCAATGTTCCAGGTTCAGTAAGCTCTATTTAAATGTCTCTTGAAAGATTTATAGAGTGATTTACTTCTTAGTCAACTTTGCTGCAAGAAGTTACTACTGCGTATTGTGGTTAGAGAATGTAACGTGTTCTAAGGGGTGATCAAAGGGAGGAGACAGCCATCCTGCCCATTCAATACACCAGGCAAAACATACAGCCTGAAACAACTTCGTACCCCCAGATTAATCTGCAAACACTTTTACCTTTTGCCTTGATATTTTCCAGAGAGCCTGTCCTTTCCGAAGTCATAATTTTGAGCCTCTTTAATAAGAGATACACACATGACATGCACAGAACTTCGGTTTGAAACAATTGACGATGACACGAGCACACAAGATTAGGCCATATAATCCAGATCTGCAGGAACATCTTAAATCCAGTGCAATTTATAAGTGCACAGTGGTAGTAGTAAAAACCCCAAAATAATTGGCCTGTCAAGAGGATTCTTTTTATCTGCTCATGTGGCATATATATGTGGCTTAGTGGCTATGCATTTATTGCAACACAGGCCAGTCCTCAGCTCAAATACAGCTTATTCTAGCCTTCAGCATTTTGTGTTTTGGGGTTTTTTTGTTTTTTGCATAGTCTGTAGTATGATAGTTCAGGAACTTAAGAAATTGAGCTTTGTGCTGGCACTATTTTGGGGGGTGGGTATTGAAAAAAATCCAGGTAGAATAAATCCCGTGCTATAATAGAAAGTTTGTGCATATTCTATGGAACTCCTGTGTGTGCTGTCAGAATGGGACACTGCTGATGAGAAGCACTGTGGTGTGCTGATAAACCCTTGCAATAGTTCACGGGGTCTGCAGTCACTGTGCTTAGCAAAGGTTTTCCTGCGACTGAGATTCGAGGGAAAGGCCTTCACATTTATATCATTGCCCTGCAGTTTACTCTGGGCTATAACATAAAACAGCTCTGTCTACTGGGAGCTGTAGGGGGGTTTACTAGTGCACGTACCCTCTCATCTCCTCAAATGTGCATGCAGTACAGATGTGCCCGCAGTACAGATGTGCCCTTATATCTCCCCATCCCTCCTTGCTCACAAGACACGCTCAGCTACTGCCAGCTGAAGCTGGGAGTGTCGGTATAGTGTGTGAGGCCACCTTACATTGGTGTCACATATGCTCGAGGAAGAGATATGTTAATAGAACTGTGATGGTTGCTGCAGGCAGCTCTTCTGTGGCTTGGGGTGGCTTCTGAAGCAGTACATTTAAAATAGTTAATTTTGAACTGGTTTTTTTTAATGGTTTTGAACTGTTTTGGGGTTTGGTGTGTTTTTTTTTGCTTTATGGTCATCCTGCTAGGCAGAGATGGGAGTTGAAAAATTTGTGAGGTGACAAGTAGGCAAATACAGCTGTTAGGTGAAATACTCAGAACGGGAGGAGCAGATGGGCATCGGAAGAAACATTTGCAGCTTCTGCAGTCATGCTGCTGTTTTATCTTTTTTCTATACAGGCAAAGGATCAGGCGATCAGTCTTAGTGTGCTTTCTAAGCACAGACATGCATAATGGCCATTTTTTTGGAGCTTATTATCAATGTCCTCGTTATTCATTTGCAGAGGCTACTTTGCTAGGGCAACTTGTAGCAAAGAGTTTGGCGAGTTCAGCTTTGCCAGTGCAGTTAGTACTTTTGCTGGTTGCCAGAATGCCCAGAGGTGACAAATACTTCCCAGTGCCTGGGAGGGAGCATCAATCCCACCGGCTGCCAAAAGTCCCACTTCTCAGTTTAAGGCTTTTTGTGGGAATAGGGCTGTACCGTGTTGTGATGCGTTGTGCCTCTATATAACAGCATCTATTTCCTCAAGCTGATCTGTTTCTATAACTTTCTCTTTCCTGGACCAAGCCTAGGAAACTCCTTGTGCTCCATCTTGTCCAGAACTACTACCAGTGTCATCCCAGGTACCATTCACGGGTCCTAATGGCCTCGCTCTTTTTTCCTTTTTTTTAAATTTTCCCATTTCTCTGTAATTAAAAAATAAACTGAGTGTAGGTTGTAACTATAAATCCGGGCTGTGGCTTGAAATCACCTGAAATACTTGAGAAGCAAAATCCTCCAGGGAAGCCCAGCCAGTGCTTCTGGCCTGACTGGCCTAGGAAGGAGGTAGAAAGCTGCTGGGCAGAGGGGTCAGTCCGGAGTCCCAGCCGGTCCAGGCTCCAACAGACAGAGGAGCTGCCCTCGAGCAGGCAGTCGGTGCCGGGGAGGGAGAGGCCGCGGTGCCTCCTTTTGCCCCCCAAACACCTCCGTGGGGACCAGTTGCATGTGCTCAGCGCTGCCGAGAATGGAGGAAGGCAGGCGAGGGACCCTGGGCAAATGGGAAACACTGGTGGCATTCTGCTTTGCGTATCCCCTTCTCCCTAAATCCGCCGTCGGTGTCACCTACCCTTGTCTTTCTCGCCCCCGAGGGGCGGGTGCCAGGCCCGCAGCCCCCGCTTCCCTACCCCGCTCCGCCGGGTCCGCGAGGGCTCTGGCGCTGCTACCACCGCTGTTTGTTTTGCTCCGCCAAGTGCTAATCCGAGAGCCGCTGGCAGGCGGCTGCTCTCGCTGCTTTGTTTGCACTCGCTCACCTCACGGTGGCGTTTTAAGCACATAAACAAGCCCGGGCGAGCGGCGAGGCGAGCGTGTTTGCTAGTTTACCTTTATTAGAATAACAGTCCCGTTAATGTTTTGGATCAATCAGAACTGTCTGTTAGAGCGGTTCAAGCAGAGGAGATGCGCGCTGCTCCGCGTTCGTGGAAGGTTTTTGCATCTCCCTGACCGCCGCAAAGACCGGCTGAGTCTGTGCAAGTCCGTGCCCTCTCATCTGCGCGTTCTCACCTGAGGGGGTTGTTTTCCCCTCTTGTCCCTCTCCTCCCCCCGCCTCCCCGGAGAAGTTCACAAAGAATGACTGAAAGTGTGAAGCAGCAGATGCCGACGTCAAACTAAGCTAAGGCACGGTCCCGAACCGCCGCTCATTAGCGCAGGAGCATGCCCCGGGGACGCGAGCTCCCCGGGGAGAACACACACCACACAGAGTCGTCTTACCTCCGAGCCGGGAGCGCCACAGGAGAGGCAGGAGCGCGGCTCTGCTCCCTCTCAGCCCGGCCGCTCTGTCGCAGGGCTGCCGCCTGCCCAGCAGGACTCCCCCCGCCCCCCGGCAGGCAGAGCCCCAAACTCAGCCCAGCAAATATCCACAAGTCAGGGGCAGCGCTTCGAGTCAATCCGTGCTGGTGCAAATCCCCCGTGGCTTCTCGCCGCCAGAGCGTGGAACAAAACTGCTGGTTACCCTGAGTTTTTCTCAGGCTTTATTGGCAATCTAGGAGCAGGTAAGGCGGCTGCTGGCTGCCAGCAGTTCCCGTTGCACTTGCAGAGAGGAGCAGAAGCCGGTGGAAGTGAGAGTGTGGTCTCCTCTTCATTAGGGAGGGGGGAACGGACCCTGGAGGTGATGCAGTGAAACACTTCTACTTCCTTGCATTGTGTTTGCTACAGACTACGGGCACTGTCTTTCAGTAACATTCGTGTAAAGCATTCTCAAACCCAACCGGAATAAGTTCCGATCATCCCCTTTAGTTTACACTGGGATTGTCAAAGGATTAAATAAATGAAACTTTATTTGACCGCGGAGTTTACAGACCCTGGAATCCCTGTGCGCTCTGGCCTTATTCTAATTCTATAGCGGTAATTACCCTTCGTTTCTTTAAGTGCAATAGATTTATTGCCTTAGAGACTATGCACAGTTTGATTGAATTATTCATTTTTTCTCTTTGGTGTAGACTGCATCTGGGGACTGATGTGACGTGTAGATTTATTTTTTTTTTTTCAGGAACAAAGGGAATGTGGAAATGAAAGAGAGAGGGAGAGAGAGGCTGGCAGATGTGATGAGATGCGGTGAAGGTGTATCCAGCTTGGCACTCCCACTCCTCTCTTCTCCTCTCATTGCAGCCTTGGGTGACTCTCAGGCTAACACAAACAGCTTTTCTTCCGCAGCCTGCCCTCTGTCACTGTAAGTACAACAGCCTTCTCTTATCAGCATGCAAATTCCATCCACTCACTACCTTACCCTGGTGTTTGCATTTTAGATTTACAGTGAGGACCTTTAAAATGAACTTTCCGAGACAGGAAGGGGTTTCATGTCAAACTGGCTTTTATTTTCTTTGTAAAAGTTTATGTGGTTTTCTAGTTCTTCCCCCCCCCCTTTTTTTTTTCGAACGGGTGTGTGTGTGAAGTGGGGAGATTGTTGCTGCAGCTTTTCGCCTCACTATCAAGATGATGCACAGTTTCAAAAAGCAATAAAAATCTCCTTGATCCTCTTTCCGCAAAGACAATACAATGTGTTGGCAGATGATGCTGTAAGGAATTCAGAGGTTTTGTTTTCAGTCAGGTATTTAGCTTTGGATGTTATAAAATGCAAATGTCCCCTAAATTTTGAGGAGATCGACAGAGGTTCTTCTAGGGGAACTCCTATCAGCTGATGGGTTTGCTTACGAAGAAACGTGTAGTAATATGCTTCTGTCTAGTCTAACAAAACTTTCTCCCAGTCGGATGATCAGGCTTTAACTTCTTTTAGTTTAGCTTTCTCTGAAGTGCTATTGATTATTTTGTAAAAGTTTCTCTGAACATCTTTAACAAGTCTTTTTATAGACCTCTTTATAGTCGTCATTGTCGGAGCGTGTCGGCAGAGGCAATTTATAAATATGTCTGTTAATTGTCCGGCAGTAATTGGGGAAACGGGAGTTTACAATCGGATGAATGACTTCTAAGGTGGAATTACTTGGTCTTTGAATAAAAACTTCTAAGTCTGTTCCACCAACTCTCCAGGAGTTGTAGGTTTGCTCATCATACTCAAGATGTGCTATGTAAAACTTTGCACACAGACAGGTTGTTTCGCTTGTTGAATCTCTCTTTACTTTAACGTGTTTAATGAGAGAGGCAGCACAAACCCCAGTGACAGCTGTGCACAGGTAAGTGCCCCCACGTGAACCGAGGATCCCTTCCCTCGTCAAGGACCCCCAGCAGCTCAGCATCCCTCCGTGACATCTGCCGCCGCTGGCTGCTCGGGCTGCGCTCAGCCTCGATGAAGCTAAAGCAAGGGAAGTCATTTAAAACGAGCTCTCTAAACGTGTGCTAACGCTAAAAGTAAAAGCGTTTTCTTGTTTCGGGGAGAGTGTTCGCGCCTGCCATCAAAGAGGGAACCACAGCTAGCCCCGTGCATCGCACGGACACGCGCATTTGCATACAATGCCCGCGGAGTCCCCTTCTACCGCAGGAAGTTGTGGCTCTCCGGCCCCATGTGTTACCGCTGGAACTTAGAGATGACACTGGGAAAGCAATAAGCTGCAGAGCGTTCCTCGCCTGTCAGTGGGGACGCATCTCTGCCGCGTGTCATTCTCTGCATAGGATTTTCTGGAGTGCCGCGAGATGCTCCCCCGATTTGGAGCTAGGTGTGCGGTTAAGATTCATATGACGCCTTAATTATCTCTTGTCCCATTGCTGCCTCGTACTTAATAGGGAGGACGCTGTATTTGAAGACTGAGTTGGTTTGTTGATTTTTCCCTCCCTTGTTTGTTTCTTGAAAGGAAAAAGCACTTCCAGCAACAAATTGATGGGGGTTGCAAACTCGGGCAGGATAGTTCGTCCTTTCATTCTGATTACAGCTCTCTTCTTATGGAGCTCATGGGGTTTTGCGCGCCCACGCTCCTAGTTAGTCAAGGTGTTTCCTTTGCTTGCAGCAGGTTCAAATGAGTTGCAAGGAAAGAGTTAGTGACTAATCACGGGAATTCTTATAATTAAACATTTAAAAGGACATAGCAATATCTGGTAAGGCAAGTATTTCCTCTTGTTAAATCCATAGCTCAGAAAACTACAGCAAGGTGAATGAATTAGCTGAATGCAGGTGAATATAAACTCAAGATGAATCGCCTTACAATTTGCCCCGTCTCTGAATGTCAGTCTTTCTAGTATCTATTACTAAAATTGAAAGGATGCATGGAGATCAGCTATTGTGCCTTCAGCAAGCTGATGTGATAATAAAACTTGGCTAGATAATGTTAAAGTTCTGCTTCAAGGTGTTTGCTGCTGGACGAATAGGACTTGACTGCTGCTTCTGTTGTAGTGCAATTGCCAAAAATACTGTATAAAATAGATCTTCTATTCCAAGAGGTTCTGACTTAAAACTCATTTTCCCTGGAATCCACTCGAGAGGGACGGTAGTACCTCGGATGGCAAGAGAGAGGATGCACAACTCCAGTAGTGTATTGAGTTTTACAGCTTGTTAACAAAATTAAATAGAGCCAGATCTTCAGATCAGTCCTGTGCCATCACGTTAGTGCTCAAATTTCACCACGTCCTTATGAAGGAAGGTTCCTTCGCAGTGGGACCGAGTATGCTTCTGGGTCTAATCTCTTCTGCAAATTTGTGCCTGAGAGAGGAGGAAAGCAAAATCAGGCTTTCTCCACATCTTTTTGGCCTCTGTAAGTTATGAAGCTATTTTCAAATTAAAAAGTTTCTCTGTTACTAACTGTTCCAGGCGCCTTCTGGAAAATGGGGAGAAAGTGCCAAAAATACAGAGATGAATCAACAACTTCTCTCTGTGTCTCATTTTGTGGGCTTGAGGTTGCTTTCCGCGCTCCCATCTGAACAACAGTTTAGCCTAGGTGTGAAGAATATCAAAAGAGGGAGAGGCTGGCTTTGCAGCGCTGTTTGCCCACCTGATCTGCGGGGCCCAGACAGTTTGAAAGACTCTTGTGTTTACCTTTGGCATGTACAAATACACAGAGATAGTTTCTTGGGTTCTTGGGTTTGCAGTACTCTGTGCCACTGGTTGATTTTCTACTTACAGTTTTCCCTTTTTCCCCCCCAGATCCCTACCCCCCCCCGCCCATTAGCACTTTCAAGGGAGCGTGAGTTCCTAAATTGGTATTCAAGCTGATATTCAAGTCCCTATCTGTTGCCTTTTGGTAGGCAGAGACAGAGATATTTATACACTGTCGCTGCTAAAATCTCTCGTCGTCGCCACGAGAATCCCAACTCCAGCCTGAGTCCGTCCTAAATCAGTGTTTCTTCTCCGGTCGTAGTTGCCTTTCTCGTTTACTGCGCTAGCATTTTACCTTTCTGCTGAACGCATCACTAAGTAGTTTGTGGGCTCCGATCGTCTGCTGCTTCCTTCTGTCCCCTCCTGTCCTTCCTCTGGCCCGGCTCCCTGCAGCCGGACTCCCATTAGCAGCGTCATTTACGCTCTACATTTCTTCTGGTTTTCACCCTAGCCGGGCTGTGGGATCGGGCTCCTCAGAGCCCCATTTATCAGCTGTCAGCAAGCGCTTGCAGAGAGGTTTACTCCTCGTCCCCTCTTCCCCGCCAGCCCTCCCATGTCCTGCAGATCGTCTCTCTCCCTCCCGTTTTGCCTTTTTTTTTTCTTTTTTCAGATTTAATTTGCAAGCAGCAGCCCGGTAGGACCGTCTCGGCGTGTGCCTCCCCACGCACTCCCCGGGAAGCGTCTTGCGGAGCGGGGGAGGGCCGGCGGGGAACCGCTCCCCCTGGCCCCGCAAACGGGCTCTCCCGGGACCCCCCCGCCTCCCCCTCCTCCTTTTCCGGCCCCCGCCCGCCCTCGCCCCCACTCCCCAGTAACTTTCTAGTACCTTTCCTCACCACTCCGGGCACTCAGTGGGCATTAGAGGAGAGAGGTTTAAGGTTTCATTTGTCTAAGAGCCCCGGAGCGGTGGGAGCTGCTCGGGGATGCGGCAGGCAACCAGCGGGATTTCACTTTCTGTTTTGTGCTCACTTTCTCCGCAGTTGCGGCTTTCCCCACTCGCTCTCAGCCTTCCTCTCTCTCCCCCTCTCTCTCTCTCTGTCTGTGTTGTCTCATCTTGCCTGTGCTGTCTGGGCGGGGGAGCCCTGCCTCCTTCTGCCTTCCTCAGATCAATGCCCTGGCCACTCACTTTCTGATGTTGCACGACGGGAAATGCTTTGAATACTTACGACATGGCCGCTCACATTGATTGCCAAGATTGACAGCAGTAACCATCGCCTTCACTTGTTTCAGGAGGAAAAAAACCATAATAATAATGAACCTGATTGTAAGCAAATCTCCAGGCAACCCATCCGCAAACTTCTAACGATCGGGATCCTGCACATCATGGCCCGGAGAAACACCAGCAGACTCTAGTTAATTTGTTTTTTTTATTTTATTTTACGGAATTACCACCCATTTATTTCTCTGTCTCTTTCCCCGTTCACTTCCTTCCCTCTTTTCTTTTCTTTTTTTTTTTAATGAAAATTACCGAAGCGCGTTGCAAAAAAAAAAAAAAAAAGGAGGCTCTCCCAGTGCTTTGTGCCACACTGGATCCCGAGGAGGTAACCAGGAAAAAAAAGCCCTGTTGTGTTGTATACCTGTTGTTTGCTGTGGTGTGTAGTGCTGCGGGGCTTGGTGGCGGTGGTGGCGGTGGTTCAATGGGTTTTCTCTGGATTTATGTCGCTTTCAAGGAGAGGATCCGGTTCCCCCTGCGCTGTCTTTAGTGGGTTATTAGTTGCAATTGAGTGAAGCGGCAGCGTCCGGAGGTAGATCTGTTGTTTAGCTCTTAATATTGTTGAATTTACCCCCTCCCTCGCCCTGCTCCCCCAATCTCCCCCCTCCCCCGATTAT
>VXBP01000412.1:38869-93831 GCA_013400115.1 Rhinopomastus cyanomelas
ATCTCCCCCCTCCCCCGATTATTTACTTTTATACCACGAGGGTGGTGTTATTTCTTTTTCTTTAGGGAAAAGTAGTTACAGTCTCGTCCCCGAGCGAGTTTCCGGGGCTGTTTGAATCCCGAGGCTTCCGAGACGTTAAGGGACCCCAGTGTCTTGAAATCACAACACTTTCGCATCCTTCCCGAGTGGAGTTTATTTTAAAATGTAGTGACAGATCAGCGTTGTATTTTAAGATCACCCACGGCAGGCGAACACATGGTGCTGGGAAGATACTGTACGTAAGGAACTAACACGAGAGGGAGAAAGAGAGAGAGAGGAAAAATAAAAGCTGAAAAAAATGCCCTGGTAGCGGAGCGCTGCTGTCACTGCTCCGGAGTGCTCGCGTGGGTTTCTCTCCACGGATAACCCCAAGAGACGCGGGATGGACAAGGGCGAAGGGAGTTTTAAATTCTCCGTTAAGTTTGAGGTGGGTAAGTGCTGCGAAGTTGGCCACAGTCGAGCGTTCTCTGTGTCGTTGCCGGCACAACTGCGACGGCGATGCGGGCCCTGGCCACGGCGGGGCACTGTCCCGGGAGCCGCCTGATCGCTCCGTGCGGGTGTCGGGATAAAGTTATACTGAAAACTTTAAAATTGATATCGCACTCTAATTTGTGATATGCAGGGATGGGGGAAGAAAGCAGTCCATCATCAGAGAGCTCTGTTTACAGCCGGGGAAGGGGAGCTGTGTGCCGCTTTGTGGCAATATTCGACTGGGGATTTCTTGCTGCCTTAGCTCTTTGCCGGAGGTCATGCAAATCGACCTTAAAAGAATGCATAAGCCATAAATTAAAATAAACCCTTAGCCACAGGCTGATCCATAAGTAGACAATACCTAACCTGGACAAAACGGCTTCCTTTGCGAACTGAAAAAAAGAATAGTGCCTAAACTAAATGCAAAGTAAGTTTTCAGGAAGTATTTAACTTATGATGATGATGATGATGATGATGATGATGATTATTTTTAAAAACAAACCAGTGGCAGTTGCAGCAGGCTAGCGCAGCTGTTTACAGACGGTGCTGTAGGATACGAGTAAGACAAGGTGTGTCTGCTGGAGAGCTTGCTCTTTCCCCAGTTTTCACTACCTTCGACGCTGTTTGGTTTTCGCTTGAGGATAAGAAGCCTCTTTAACCGTATGAGCGATTTAATGCTTTTATCTCGGCTAATGCCGAAGAGTTTATGAACAAATCTGGGTTGCCTGCAACTGTCACATGCGCGCACACAAGCTATGTCTGTATATAATAGTCTCGGGGCTTGTTTTTTTTTCCCGCAGTTTTTGACAATTGTTCCATTCATGATCCTGAAAGGAATCATCAGTGGGAGCTAATGAGTGTGTGCCTCTGCGGCTTGCCCTGCGCCGGGGAGGAGCGGGCACCGGCGCTGCCGCCGAGCCCGCCCGGGTAATGCATGCACGCGTGGACCGCCGGCGGGGTGTAGATACGGCAGAGAGCACAGATAGGCGTGATGTGAGCAGGTACTTCCACGCGTGCATTAATGACCGAGCTGCCAGACAGCAGCTCCTCTGCCGAGAGAGCTGCCCCGCTCCCAGCCCGAGCTGCGCCGAGCACTTAACCCGCTTTGCAGCAGGGCTCCGGGCTGTAGCAGAACAGGGCCTTGAGGTCAGTCAGAGGCACCGATCAGATCGATTTGATTGCGGTCTTTGCTTTCTGCCGACCGATTCACGCTGGTGTCTGGGGTTTGGTGGGATTTCATTCTATTTTTATTTTTAAAGGACGAGTAGGAGTGAAAGTGGCAACGTGAAAAGACAATTAGTGTTGTGTCTGAGTGGCGGGGGGGGCTGCAGGGGAAGCCAGCCCGGTGGGAGCCTGGGGACAACAGATTAGTTCTGTCCTAGGGGTGTTTCCCAAAAACGTAGACGATGAAACTTTCTGTGATAAAGTAATATATTTTCGCCTGCTGTTTGTAGATAAGGTGTATGTTTATTAAGCTAATTTAAATGGCCTTCAGCACACAAGCGGCACTTTGTTCTGGCTGTTTTCTTTTACCCTCATTTGAACATTTTTGGTATTTCCATCTTCGGTGCTGATTGTAAGAGCAGAAGAACATTATTATCCAGATCCCACAACAAGGTTTGAAGCCCAAAAAAATTAACGAATTTCCCTTTATGTATTCGTGTAATGGAGTAATTTTGAAACCTGTTTTGAGACTTCGACTTGACTTGACTTGTTTTATTGACGTGCTTGTGCCCACTCATTTAATTAAGCCATTATACCATAAAGTAAATAATAAGAATGAATGTGAGATATGTGCGTGTAGTCTGTCATTATACGCTTCCCTGGAAAAAGATGCTCTAACTCTCCCACTCCCCTTTTTTGGGTTTTTTTTTTGTTTTGTTTTTGGTGGTTTTTTTTTTTAGCACATCATGGTTCTTTGGCAAGATCTTATTGCAAGTTTTTGTTTTGGGCCAGGATATTTGGCATATTTCTGAACGTTACAGGCACCCTGCACTCGGAATATAAACAGCAAGTATACCTAGGAGCTCTTTCTAGTAAAACTGAGGAATATTCTATTTATAGTGAGTACATTTAAAAGAAAATAATGAGGTCATTTGGAGTATGCTGCAGTTTGAGGTAGCACGACACCTGGCAGAAACTATGCGCACGTTTTCTTCAGTCTCTGCACTATCCATAACTTTTCCTTATAATACATTCTTGTGTTAAGTGAGAAAGGCAGTTTGTAAAACAATCCCCTGGCTGGTTCCAGCATTGGGTGAAGCTGATCCTGTAATGGCATTTTGTTTTGAACAGTTGCTGTAGTTGAAGTTCCCTCATAAGGTAAGGTGGCACTGGGTCTGAAAGGAGGTCCAAATGCCACATTTATAATTAGACTGCCAATTCAGCACATTGTATCTATTGCTATACAGGGATATACTGCTGTGTCTGGTCTCTCAATAGACGGTATTCAGAATTAGCCAATTCAACCGCTTCAACTTTGGAGTCAAATTTAGAATAGGCAATGAGAGAAGGAAAGAAAGAAAACAATAATGCTTTCTTTTTTTCCCCAGCTAGCTGTTAAAAGCCAAAGAATATACGGAAACCAAACCAGGCGCTGCACTTGGAACCAGTGCACCAAGCACAGCCTGGCCAGCCTGGCCTGCAGAACCCCCTCCACAGGGAGGGGGAAGGGAAGCCCCAGCCAGCTCTGAGTCCCGTCCCCTGGGCCTGGCTGTCAGAGGGTCTCCTGCCCCTGTGGAAGGAGCAGCCACCACCCAGGGACCCTGCCCGGGGGATGCTGGGCCACCGGTGTTTCCCTGCCTTGTCCCCGGATTTATGAGCCTTGGCTCCTTTTCTCCTGTCATACTTTTTGTTTCGCACATTCTGATTTCTCCAGCCTCCTCCCCTAGAACTTTAATTCATTCAGTGGTGAGAGTGTAAGAGGCCTTTTGGTCTGCAGTCTCACACCCTCTGCTAAATGCATTGGTTTTCTCTGTTTTCCTTGCAGCGCAGCACTACTGTGTTTCAGCACTGTTGGGAGACCTAGCTGGCCTGCCTCAAAGTGCACTTGGCCTCCCGTTCGAGGGTGCGGACCAGTGCCACGTGCGTAACACGTAGTGAGTAGGGAGCAACACGGGTGACTGTCAGTCCTTGCACATTGCCGACTCTCTGCTGAACTCTGCCTCAGTTCTTCCTTCACGTGTTTACACACTGGTGAAAGTGAGAAGACAGACAAAGTGGAGCCCATCGTAAGACCTCTAGTGTCTGACTTCAAGCAAATAGTTGCTGATGTCCAAAGTTAGTTGCCTTCACTTGTAAATGTAATTTTGTTCACAAGCAGTTACTTCCAGTGCTTGTTCTTTTCAGCCTGTGGTTTTTAATATGTGGACAGCAATTGTTTATGGTCACTTCCAGCTGAACTTGTTCTGCTCAGTCAGGAAAAAAAATTCCCTTTGGACAGTTTTTTTTTTCTTCTTTGATTGTATTTGTAGTCAAAAGTATCCTGGTATGTGGACAGTTCTTGGAGGCCTTGGAATATCTTGCTGTCATGAAGGCCAGAGCTGTGCACAGCGATAACAAAACCCGATGCAGTTTTTCTCAGTCAGTATTAGAAAGTTTCTTTAGTCATGACCCTGTATCTGCTGCAATCACCTTAGGAGACACCAATTCATGCCCATTCATCTTTTACGCTTGCTTTGACGTCTCCCATAAAAGTGTGTAGATCACAATTAAAAGGATGCTTAAAATAATTGATTTATTGCACAGAACAGAGATGACTCGGGGAAGAGACGAAGCCGGGATGCGCTTCCTGCATGCCCTGTACAAGGGGGTGGTGGGTGTTTCTTTCTCCATGGGGCGAGCTGGTTTGGCAGAGGTTGTGTGGAATGGCCAATGTTTTCAAAGTTGTGTAAATAGGGGTGTTTGTGTCTATATAAGCTGTGCCAACTGAAGTGATACAGCCACGTATTTTTAAAACATTTTGGTTAATATAGTAAATCACATGGACAGAGCTTCGAAACGTTTCTGCATGATCTCAGAACCTGTGAGGGAAGTACTGCTGCAGGATGTAATTGAGACTTCACGTGTAGCCTGTTCTCCAAGCAGCAGCAGAACACAGAGGTGCCCGTTTCAAGGTTGAGCCTTAGGA
The DNA here is from genome assembly GCA_013400115.1 of Rhinopomastus cyanomelas. Taxonomy (NCBI): domain Eukaryota; kingdom Metazoa; phylum Chordata; class Aves; order Bucerotiformes; family Rhinopomastidae; genus Rhinopomastus; species Rhinopomastus cyanomelas. The sequence goes on from VXBP01000412.1 coordinate 43,509, forward strand.
AGTTGATTTCTAGTCGTCACTCTCGGTGTCATTTTTGTGCAAATGTGTGTTTGCAGAGTTTTCTGTTTTTTCCTTAGGCAGAACAGCAAGAACAGAAACTGCAGGAGACTTGTCACCAAACCACAGAAATTGGATTTCTGTTTATTTTGTGTGAGCGATCCGGCAAGTTTCACACACACGATCACCCTCCAGTGCTTATCGCTGTACCGTTGCAGTCCTTGACATCCCATTGTGGAAACAGGGGCGACCAGGAAAATCCTGCTGTTAGGAAGGTTAGGTACCCGACTGATGTGAGGTCTCCGTGAAGTGCATCTACGCTTGTTTAGATGCCGTTCCTTGCAACGGGGAGAGATCTAATAGACATTACTTGCTGGAAAGCAGCCGATTTCTACAGCCGTCAGGCTGGATAGTGACATGTTCCCTGAGCCTTTTCAGCTCAGAAGTAGGTGTTCTTTTAAAACATTATTCTGTGGCAACAACAAATATTTGTGACACCATTGTAAGGGATTTGCTGCCAGTTTCTAGTTTACCGTCTTTCAGAAAGTCTAGAATTATTTGGCATTGGTGAAATTGCTGCACATACACATCGTATATTCAAGTATTCAGTGAAGTTTTAAATAATTCTCTTTCAATTAGTACAACAGGAACCTGCAAAATGGATTTTCCCTTAAAGAAACAAGAATCAGTACATAGACATTTATTTCTTCCTCTTGTATATTTTCAAAGAGTCACCTCAGTTTTGTGTTTATTGTCTTGTCTCCTTACATTAAGAAGCAAGAAAACAGCACCTAAAGTTTGAAAATGATTGCTTGGAAATGAGTTCAGTCAAAGATTTCTTCAGACTTGTGACGAGTCGTAGGAAATTGGGAACAATGCTAAATCAGATTAATAGGAGTCGTTCATTTATAGAGGATCCATGCTTTTTTGGAGTCAGGTGAAGCATTCCATCAAGTTAATGTGTGTGAGGGTATAATATGAGGGACAGACAGGTACTAGAAGTGATAAAACCCAGATAACCTGCAACAAAATGATTTACAAATGGGTCATTATCTTCTATAGAGAGGTTACACAGATCCTATTCTATGTAAAAAGAGCATGTAATTCTGTAGAGCTGGGAGAATTACCTAAATAGCTATGAATATTTCATGTTTTTTCTGAGTAGAATTCGTTGAAGCAAATTTTTTTTATCCTTCTTACAGGCAGCATATTAATGTGAGACAGAGAAAAACCGGGCTGGTCTTTTAAGGATTCTTCGTGGTTGTTTTACCTGCTTGATAAAGCAAAGCTTGGGAGAGACTTGGCTTCTTCCTGTGTGAATTTTGCAGTGCGTACCTTTTATTCCATGCGCAGAGATGACAGGTACTAATTAACCACAACAAGGAGAAAAGAGCTGGAAAGTGGAGTTGATGATTTGCTAGATTTCAGAGCCCATTCCATGCAGCAAGTGGCTAAGTTGCATCTTTTTTTATTGACAGAAAGACCAGATGTCATTTAAATATTTTTCCTTTCTTCTTGAGCTAGACAGAAAGGTGTGCAGGCAGTTGTTTCTCCAGTCACTGGGAGACTGACATAAGGCATCGGGAAACTCTAAAACCTCAGAGGTGCACTATTGATTTGATTCTGAGCTGCAAATCCTTCATATCGTTGCTCCAAATACCTAACTTTACACCAGTATTACCCATTCTTTTTATAGTGACACCATGCTTAGTAAAAAACTTCTAAGCACTGAGGTCAGGTGTTGAGATTGGATTCTAGTTTATTTTTTATGAATCAGATAAAGATTTCTGTGCATGAGACCGTATGTGAAGATGAGAGAACAAGAACATTTCCATATCAAAGGCAATATATCTGAGGCTGCATAGTAATTAAAATGCAGTGGTTTGGACTCTGTGCACTAGCACTTACGCAGAACATTGTGTTGGGACCTTGTGCAGCATGCAGGCGGTTGTCTCTTGCATACTTCTAGAAATATACTTATAATTTTGTACAAACATTTATGCCAGTCCACACTTTTCTGTGGATAATTTGTATTTCATCCAAACCATTCAAAGTAGAAGTTATTTTTTGAGCAACCCCCTCATTATGGCTTTTGTGCATCAACTATTTTTATTCTGGTTGTTTGTATTTCCTCTCACCAGAATGATGGCTTGTTTATAGTTGTATTTTTTTTGCATGTTTCTCTGAGACCCCTTCCATATACCACTGAAATGGCACTGCTTGCTTGGATATCTCGTGTTAGTTAAAACAAGGCTGATGTCTTTCTGGGTTTATCGACGACGGTGTGATTCCTTACACACCATGTGTGTGGAGCACAGGCTTCTCCATGCAGAAGCCCGTGTTTCCTAGTTCCAACTAAACGTTAGGCAACAAAAGAAGAATTAATACATCGCTCCAAGGAGCGGCTGCTGTGGGAAAACACGGAGTACAGCAGGGTGCTCCCTCTCTGGATGCTCTCTTCTGGAACGAGCAAGACCTTAATTCCAGAGCAGATCGCTCTGCTGAGGAGCTCTTCCGGCAAAGCCGCCGTTGAATTGTTTACTTCTGAAGCTGTATTGGTCAGTGTCCCAGTGCGGAGGAGGCAGCAAGTGCTGCGTGTTTCCTCATTACTCACAGGTACTTGTACTACCCATTCATGCTCTGAAACTGCTTGAGGTGAAACTTTTAGGAAGTCTTCATAATCGAGCAGATGTTTGTGCTGTGAGAGCGTTGTATTGCGGCAGTCTTGAACCTTGCTCGGTTTTGTGTCGTTTTAGATTGCAGCTGGTGTACAAATACATATTTTGAGCTAGAGTACCACATTTTCTGAGACTGCTCTGCACGCCTTTTACCTCTGTCTTACTGTTGTGGGTGAGCTTGTTAAACTGAGCTCCGGGCCGTTTGTGGCTGGTAAATGCTGTCACATTTTTGCAGGAGCTGGGGGGGCTGACCTCAATGTCATGGCCTAATTCCAGCTGAGATAGGACGTAGATGCCCATCTACAATCTTACAGTTGTAACCGTCTCAGTAAATCCTCATTCCCTTTCCTAAGTGCAGTAGGACAGAGTGCTGAGGGCACACACTCAGGGCACGTTTTACCTCAGAAGTGACAAATCCAGCTACTGAAGCAATCGATGGAACAGACAATTGGTCATGTTTTGGGAGCTTTCTGGGAAGGCTGACTGGCTTATTATTACTACAATTAACACTTGGAAGAACTGAATGTATATGACACTTGAATGTTGATCTGTTTCAGAGCAATAGCTAGAAAAATAGTGATATTTGGCAGATGTGAGTGTAACTCCATTTATGTGAGTGTTACTTTATGTAAGTTTTATATACATAAAACTTATGTGCCGCTTTACCGTCGCCATGCTCACTAGGGTGCCATGCAGTCTCACTGGGTTAGAGGGGAAGACCTTTCTGTGGCTGTGCTGGGAGAGGGTGGCGTGTGCAGGCCCTGTTTGCATTTGATTCAATGTAGAAAATGTCTTGGCTTCGGTTGGGGTGGAATCAGGTTCATCTTTGTGATGTTGCTTATGGCTTTAGAATGACGTTAATAAGAATTAATCTCACTTAAACTTACATATTAGCTCAACTGTCTCTTCTTATCTAATCTTCTGTGAAACAGAAGAGCTCAAGAAAGAAAGATGTTGCCACCTAATGCTCTAGGAAAAAAGACTAAGATGGAACTTACTCTCATTTCTTTTGAGCAGTAGAGCAATAGATCTTTTGTTCTCAGTATTTATGTATTTTTATCACTCTTTGAAGACCACAAGTTACAAATCTGCCACAATAACTGCCAGAGGGGAAAAACAAAGCTCCTGTGCTACAAGTGCTCTCTTAATCTAAAGTGTAGAGCAGGCAATTGTTTTGCTGCCTTAAGGTGAAAGAATGTGCCAATACTGGCCATTCTGGCATCTGGCTACTTTGGACTTGAAAAGCCGATGCTGTTAGCCGTTCTTCTTCCAAAGCTGTATTGCTGCTGCAGGCAGCCAAACCACAGGTTCCCTTTCTTCTCCACGAACGACTTGGTGCCGGCTGGGGATACGTCAGCTTATGCATCTCTGTGCCTTCAGACTCCTGCACGATGAGCATGAGGCTCCTGAGGGATGGTGAGTTTCAGGTAGCCTGACTAGGCACAACAATCCCTCTGAGTTGTCACTCTCTTTTCCTTCTGTGTATGAGCTCATGTAGACATGGAGCCATTTCAGGGGTGCCTCAATGCTCACCCACCAAGCAGTTAAGTGTGCCTTTGTTCCCTGCATTGCAGATCTTCCCTCAGCCTCTGGAGAAAGCCAAAACAGTTGTATTTTCTTTAGTTGCTTCCATGCACTGCTGTTCTCTGGGTTTCCTTTCTTTTCTTCGGTCAGTGAGTGAAAATTGTCATGATTTTAAACCTCACCATTGCCTCCAAACTACAGTGACTCGATCTGTGATGTTTCTTTTAGGAGTCTAGCAGAACCTCAGCGATGGCAGTGGAGGTGTCCTCTCCACTGGACGCCAGTGTACTCATTGTGTGTGTTTTTGTGCAGACATACTCACCTGCATTTGGGTTGAGTGACTGTGTCCACTAGCAGTTGATCTGAAAACAGCCTTCTACAGTGCTCTGTGATGGGATCAAATGTCAACCCTAAAGTCAAGGTGATGGTGTAAAAGTGAAAGGCTTTGAATGCTTTGAGTGTTATATATAGTCTTGTCAAGGAAGGAGAAAATGTGGATGGGATAAAGAAGGTAGTTGAGGGGCTGAAAGAGTGATTACTGAGCATTAGCTGGAGCGTGTGATGTATGAAGTCCTCCCTTGGATGTGAGGAATTCATTTTTTCCATGATATGTCTGTATTTTATAACATGGCCAGAATTAAAGAATACACGAGGAACTTGTTTTGCTGGATGTATAGGAGTCCAAATGTCAAAGCCTAGGCTGTTGCTGGTTCTACTTCTGATGGAAGTTCTTTTCCCAGTCACAGTGGCACGAAAAAGCACAGGATAACAATAAACCAGTAAGAGGCAAAGCCAGGCAAAAATTGGTTTTGGCTGCTGTGCTCCCCTTGTGAAGGACTTTCTATTTCAGTAATTCAGCATGGGATGATTAGATAAAGGAGGTGAGCACTCATTTCCCCTCGTTCTGCCTGGCTGTGGCTCCCACATGATACTTCCTGTCTTCCACTATTGTCTCTCTAGTATCGATGGCAACTGGAAGCAGATCAGCGTGGCATTTGCTGGTTTGTTTTCAGCTGACCAGGCTAAGCAGCAGATAGGGAATTCATCACCAGGAGGCTGTGACCTCATCACAAGCAAGTGGCATTCCCACAAGCAGGCAATGAAGCACCCCTGTTCAGTGTAGCTTAAAGTCCAGACCCTCAGCAGAGTTATTACAAACTCAATTTAAGCAGCTCCCCTAAACTTTAAAGCTGTCCCTTGGCTTTTTTCAAAAATCCACCCTCTGGTGTAGCCGGAACAGCAGCTGTTGATGTTCTCTGCTGATGCCACACTGTGCTGAATTTGGCCTTCTTGCACTTTTGTGGGAGAAGAGAGTGGATGCAAAAACAGAGAGGAAGAGGAGGGGAAGAGGAGTATGAAGTGACAAAGATGGGAGGGAAGAGTGAGTGTGTTGAACTGCATCGTGGCTGCTCTTGCTGCTCTCGAACGTGCGTCGAGAATAGCTGTAGCCAGAGGGTATCTGATAACAGCTGGACACACGTAAACCCTCCACACTCCCCTGTATGGGTAGTGCAATGCTGTCTGCTTGGGAGGATGACGGGCAGTAGGCAGCATCCCTGCTGTGCTGAAGTCTGAACTCCATACTCCTTTTCTGTTGCTTGTCCTTTTGTTTACAACAAGTACTTTGGCACACAAGTTGTCCAGCCTTGCTGTCAGAGAAAAAGTAGGTTCTGGAGAAGGTTTGAGGGGAGCAGCTTTGTGGAGTGGTTTTTTATTGTTGTTTTTGTTTATTTTGGGGGTTTTTTTTGCAAATCTGGTGTGTGTGCACGAACATTATTTATGTAAACCACCAGCGGATCCTTAGCAGGAACGATAAGCCTTTCTGTGTGCTGCTGATCCTTCTGCCCTCTGACTGACAGCATTTCTTGTTGGAAGGCTTGACAGAGTCTGAAATATCAGTGTCAGTGATCTTGCACACAAAGTTGTGGTATGAATGAATGTGAAATGAGGTTTTATTTTATACCCTCACAATAGGTCTGAGTATAGTCGTGCAGCTGTTAGCTATGCAGGTTGGAGACTAGCAAACAGAAACAAGACAGATGATGTAGGACCTGAAGGAGTCAGTTTCTGTGGATGGGAAGGGAGGGAGAATCCTTGAATGAGAGGAAACGAGGGGGAAAAGGAAGAAAGAGGGTAGGGTGAGAAGCAGAGATACAGAAAAACCCTGAGCCATGTGGAGGCAGACTGGCATTAGTAGATATATCGTTCTGAGGCGTACATGATGACTTTATTCTCCTCCTTCACCTGTACTCTTTCATTTCCCAAGAAACTGAGGGTGAGATATCAAAATCAGCACTTCTGGCACTCACAGTCAAATGGGTTATTAATTGAGCGCAGAGTGGGAGTAATGACTGAATGGCTGCTGATAACCAGGATGTCTAACCTCCAGAACTGGGGATACTGCGTTAGGAAAAAGGGAAACACATTTTTCCAACGTTCTCAGCTCTTTGGGGAGTTTTGCAATTCCTGTACTTTTGGACTTCCCGTGAGACAGTTCTTTCAGAGGGACTAGACCATGGCCTGCAGGTTTTCCTTTCTGCTTTCCCCCCTCATTCCAAAAGAGGCACTAATTCCTTCAGGCACTAATCAGCACGGCCTCCACTTGTGCATGTTACATGGCCATGCTTAAAGAACTGGGATGCAAGCTCACTTACTGGTTGTGTTCTAGAGGTAACAAATAGGGAGCCAGTCCAGAAATACAAGAAGCTTTATCACAAAAGACACTGAAACCTCCATATGTCCTCCGTGTCCTTCCTAAAAGCCTCCATGGTTAGCCCCTTGCTGTGGCTTGACTGGAAGTCCTGATGGTGTGTAAATGTGCTCCAGGGTATGGCAGCTCTTTTTCTTGGTGAATGCTACAGATCTGTCAGTGTTCTGTCCAGCTAAAACTGCTGGACTGTGAGAGGTGAATGTCCAATGACACTGGGGTCACGCTGTAACTGGCTGTCCAGGTTTGCTGTTTCATTTCTGTGTCACAGTGCCATAGGTTCATCCAGAGGAGGCACAGCAGCTGCTAGGCAAAGTAATCATTCACAATTTGTTTTAAATCTTGTTTCAGGCATGAAAGTGCATGTGGTTCTAGCTATCCCCTTGAACTTTGTACAAAGTCTCGCTTGATTAACGCGTCGGTGTCTCACCAAGCTTTCTTAAAAATTCAGATCCCATAAAATGCCTCCACTTATGTTTCAAATATTTGGTATAGCAGTTTTCTGCGGTGATGGGGGCCCTGAAATAAAAAAAAGGCAGAACGTAAAAAACCAGCCCTTCTTGCACATGGATAAAAGGCTGCTTAATGCTGCCAATTACTTGTTTTATATGAGAAATTAATGTGTTTGCATTTTGCTTTTCTGCCTGTCTGCAAGCAGCCTTGGTGAGACACCAGCTTGTGCCTCATGGCGAATTCCAGGGCTGTGGTAAAGGCAGTCACTGCGTAAGAGGTTCCCATTTGCCAGCCGTCGTTGCCAGCCACAGGCTGTCTGTTCTCTGATGTTGGAGCCATAATGAATATGACCAGAGGAGTGAAGAGTAGTTTGCCTCTGACCATAACTTTGTATTAAAATGAATAACAATGCTGAACTGCATAGCTGCCGTTTATACCCAATAACCCAGGCACTGAAGACGCTTGCGATGGAACCCAGCAGCGCATGTTTGTTCTCAGCCAGAGGTGCTGATGATCTTTGGTCTTTTCTCAAGGCCTAACAGATTTGGGGTTTTTTTTGAGACTCAAACCAAAAGAAAATGCTGCAGTCAACCACTGGACTAACTTCTGACCTTCATTCTTCTACTGTAGTTGTGGAAGAAGGGTAATCTGAGCTCCCAACTTCTGAATGATTGACGTCTTTACAATCAAGTCCAGAGTGACTGGCTAAGACAGATAGAAAATTTATTTGCTTGAGCTCTTTTAGGTCCAGCTGATAACACTTGGGGTTCAAGTCCTGGAAGCTACCAAGTGCTCTGGTCCTAGTTCAACAGACCATATAAGCACATGCTGAGCTTTAAAGCCTGTGAATAATCTCAGTGGGAATGAGACTATGGATGTGCTTAAAATTCAGCATGTAGTGAAGTACTTTGTTGGACGGGAGCCAGCGTGCTTAGCACTTTGGAGGACTGCATCCTTATTCACTGGTGGTGCTCTCCGTATTTTTTTGGTTTCTGAATTTCTTCAGTGACCTGCTCCTTTGTTTAGTGACCAGCCTGCAGCACGGTCAGGATTAAAAACTTCTGGGGCTTGTTTTGTCTAGAGGGCTGTGGATAATCTCCAGAGGGAATGGCTCCTTTTACATAATTACTGACACTAGCTAAATATGTTCTTTATAATCCACTTATATTCAATATGAAATTGCTAAGATTTTTGATCAGACCCAGATTTTATTTCTTCTCTTGTTTAGAACTATGTTGTTTATCTGAAGAAATTAATATTGCCTGTCAACAATCGAGTTCTGAAGATAGGTTATATTTGCTTATCATGACTTTTTCTGTTCCCAAGTTCTCTGTTACCCCTCACTCTTTTTTCCCCTCATTCTGAAAGAGTGTTCTTCAGGCCCCAATTAGCAGTGGGCTTTATCTGAACTGAGACTTTTAGGCATCTCTGCCAGATGTCTGGTCTTGGCTCAGAACGTCTTGGCCACAGAAGGCAATGGCTCTGATTGTTTTCTTCCTCCTCTCACCTATTCTGCTACAAAGCATGCTCTCAGAGCTGTCTCTGGCATTTGAATTACAGAATCCAGTAAATATTTTTCTGTTGTTTTGTGATTATTCTGAATTATCTATGTATATATAAGTATACATATTTGTCCTTCTCCATGAATTCATCATCATAGAGAATCAACTGAGCAAACTGAAGCAAAAACCCAGAAGCTCAGGAAAACCCTAGATGTCCCAGGCAAAGGAAATGGATGCAGTTTCTCCTCAGCAGGAACAAACCTTGGTCTTTTCAAACCAGCGAGGAAAGAGAATTTCATTATCTCAGTGAGATTTTGGTTGCTGCCACCAGAACAAAGAGGGGTACAATCAAGTTCTATGTCAAATCTTGACTGGCTTTCTTTGTGTGCTTCAACTTTAGAATAGCAGAGATAAAGTGTGTGTGTGTTACAGCCCAGATTAGAGTTTAGACAGGCATGTTGCTGCACTCTGGCTGGAGGGGCAGAAGCAGTCATACAGTTAGCAGTTCTTTCCTGCCTCTCATCTGAGGTGCAGTCAGTGACTGTGTGAACACTTCGACTGTCGTGTCACCGTGTGTCAAAGGGACACAGCTGAAACTGCTGCTGAAGTCATGTAACGTCCAAGTGGTGGGACAGTAAGTTCTAGTACGGAGAGCAGTGGCTTCTTAGAGAATTCTGGAGGCATTCTTAAGAGCAGGAACAACAAAAGCCTCTGATGTAGCTCAGGGAGTGCCAGCGTGCAGGGCTCTGAATAGGGACGCGGGGAAACTTGGCACTACCCATTGTTTTGACTCTGCCACAGGCTGCGACTACAAACACACTACAGTCACTCACAGTGGCCTCGTTTCCTCCGTGTAATCTACTTAGACTACAAGGTGTAAAGAACGTGTTTAACTCTGTGTTTGTGCCGTGGGTATTGTTCTGAGAGTGGTAAATACACGGGCAGGTCGTTTTTAATGCTGCACTACACATATGCCCTCCAGGTCCGTGAGAGGAGTCTCATTTTCCGTTCAGCGTCCGCTAGGTCCTACGTATCTAACACACTAGGGAATCTTTTGCCAATAACCAGAGACTTGTTGAAGGAGGATGGGTGCTTAAAACCCCCCACATTTATCACCTCATGCCTTTTAAAATTACATGGCCTGAGAATGCTTTTGAGAAACTCGAATCGTAAGAAGGACACCGGTTCTGTGCGTACTAGCAAATACATCAGAAACGAAGCCACTGACATAGTTATCTCAATCTGAGCTCAACTCCCTGTTAATGATGACTGGGGTTTTTGTGTTTTTACTATTATTCTAAAGGTTTATTCAGCTTGACAGTTGTAGGATTAAGCTCTACAAACAAAAGGATAATATATCCGATGTTTACAAGTTAGCCAGAGGCCAGGTTTAAAATACAGCTATTGCTAGTTTATAAAATACGCTCGTCAGCTTTCCAAGGGAGAAAATAAATCCAGTGGTGGAGCTGATTTCCATGGGAGCTTGGTCCTCTCATGGATGAGAATGTATTTTGACCTAAAGCGATGTTACACACGAATCTTAAATATGGTTTGAAAGAGGTAAAAGTATGTCGTGCGGAATGGAGACGTCCAGGGCCTGATACTGCAAGCGTCCTCTGCGCCCAGGGAGTCTCCGGTTCCACTGAAAGACGCGCCACCCAAGTGGGGTTTTGGTACCATTCAGAGCACAGCCTTGGAAGATTTTAGAACCCAGTGTTTTCTGGAGAATGCAATGGTTTTTATTAGCTAAAATCTGATCGCTAGGTCACAGGCAGGGTCGTAGCGACAGGGAGAAGTCTGTCGTGCTTTCTGCTGAAGGCCACCCAGCAATACTTTCAGTCCTAAAATACCCACTACTCCAGAAGAGATCTGAAAGTCACAGCAAGAAAAGTTAATGAGTTCCAGGAAAGTGTTTAGGATGCATGATCCTGCTGTGGTGGGGGGTTGGACTAGATGATCTTTCGAGGTCCCTTCCAATCCCAAATGATTCTGCGCATCAAGCGACGCAGATGTCTTTATTTACAAGCATAGAATGAAAACCAAAAGCTACATAAACGTTGATTCCTGTTTGATTGTTTGTAGCATAGAAATAATTCATCTCTACATCAGAACAGGACCCAACTCATCTCTGTTTCCAGCAGATGGAGAGGACATCTCAGACACGCTGTGGCTGCACCGCGGAGCCTTTTCACTTCAGGTTTTTGAGCGATGGTGACACATTTTAGAGGCTGCAGCTGGATTTACCAGTGGCTGTGGTGCACGGGTCTCCCGGAGCAGTAAGGAGGTGCTGCCCTGTTAGTTCTCAGTCTTGTCACTTCTGGGGACCAGCAGTGAAACTGTGTGTTCCTGACAGCAGACAGCCCCACTGCAGGGCCCCGGTCTCATGTTACGTTAAGTATTAGCGCTGTTCTTTCAGGAGCTATTATGCAGTGACATCAAAGGTTTTCTGACAGGGCAGTCGCAGGTTAACACTGAAGTTGTCTTCTGAAATTTTTAAGAATGGAATGAAATATATATGACCAGACTTAATAGGAGAGATTGGAAACTGCATGTGAAATGGTGACAGTCGTTAAAGCAAGCCGCAAGAGCAATCGTTTGGTTTGGCCTTTGTGTCCTCTCCTGTTCAAGGCAAGTTTTATTGGCTTTAATTCATATAGCAGTTGCAAAAATACTGCCATAACTTTTGTGTGCAACTGCTGATTTTCTGAAAAATGATGTGTGAAGGAGGAGGAAATGGACTTTTGTGAAATTCAGTACAAAATTTGGTCAAATTGTGCCAAGTTCAGTGCTGCTCGTGTAGTGCATCTAGAAGTCAGACCTCGATTGGTGTAGTAGCAGCAGTTCTCGTTTATGTCTCTATTGTTACTGCCTGCTGAATTCCTTGAAGGGGTTGGGATACACATGTTAAATGGTAAGAAAGCCATTTAAATGGCAACTGAAAACACAAAGATGATTTCCTTGAGAGAGACTCTCTAGCTGGGCATAGATTGTGGTTTTAATGGTTGTTGCTTGGAGATTCCAAATCCGGTTTGTGCCTGACTTAAAGGAAGGGTGACAGGAATTTGAAGCTAACTGGCTGTGTAGTTGTTCAGGCCAAAAAAAAAGTCTTCTTGAACATGCGCAACGCCAACATCACTGTAGATTCTTGCGTGGTGAAATCAGCATTGCTACAACTGTAAAACGACTATTATGCTCTGATGAGGCAAGTTCAGTGACAGGAAATATCAAAATTAATTTTGGAAACACATGCCTGCATATTTTTGATTACGTTACTAAGGCATTTGTTCCATTTAGTATCAAGCAAGTGAATCATCTATTAAAAATGAAAATGTGTACAGTAGAGTAATACTTTTCTGCTAAAAAACCCCAACTAAACAAAATCATAGAATCACAGAATCATTAGGGATTGGAAGGGACCTCGAAAGATCATCTAGTCCAATCCCCCTGACACAGCAGGATCACCCAGACCAAGTCACACAGGAACACATCCAGTCGGGTCTTAAATGTCTCCAGTGAAGGAGACTCCACAACCAACCTGGGCAGCCTGTTCCAGTGCTCTGTCACCCTCACTGGGAAGAAGTTCCTTCTCATATTGATGTGGAACCTCCTATGTTCCAGCTTACAACCATTGCCCCTTGTCCTATCACTAGATGACAATGAGAAGAGCCTGACTCCATCCTCCTGACACCCACCCTTCAAATATTTATAGACATTAACGAGGTCACCCCTCAGTCTGCTCTTCTCCAAGCTAAAGAGACCCAGCTTCCTCAGCCTCTCCTCATAAGGGAGGTGCTCCACCTCCTTCATCATCCATGTTGCCCTACGCTGGACCCTCTCCAGCAGCTCCACATCCCTCTTGAACTGAGGGGAACAGTAGTGTTTCGTTCCAAACAAGCCACCAGCATAATTAGTGCTGTATATGTAATACTGTCAGCCATGAAGAGAGTGCACAACGATTGTACCTCTTCCACTGTAGTGGTATTTCATTTCTATTTGCAAATATGAATGAGAGGTATGATTCTGAGCTCGTGGTTCAGGTAAACAGACAATTTCATTATTTTGGGGTTGTTTTGTTCACTAAATGCTTGCAAGGTCAATTCTGCAGTTCACATTGCAGTAGAACGTGCTCCTTCTGCTGTGCTTACTGAGCAAAGCTGGCTGTGTGGTACCTTTGGTCAGGCATAGTGATTTCATTTTATTTTGCTAACATTGCTTGACTTTTCCTCCGGCTTTCTTGCGTTGCAATTCACCTATCAGGAAATCAAACTGTTTATAGCTGAACATTGAGGCAGCTAGTTTAGAATAAAACCCCTTTGTACGGACGTGTGAAGCTCTGGGAGCAGTGGCACTACCCTTAGGAAAATACTCACTGACAGGTGGCAACAGTGGAATACAAAATTATCCTTCAGCTTTACAATCTCAAATCACAGCATTTGAGGTGCGCGTAACGAACGAATGACGCGGGTAGGAGAGCTGCTTCTTGCACAGAATGCTTGAAGGTGACTGCAAAGCCACCTAACAAAATCTGCTTAGCTACTGCATCGGAAGTGTTTGGTGATTTATAGCCCTTGTGGCCCTGAGAGTCTGAGGCTGTTGTGAGATTTCTCCTTCTTTCTTTGGTTATTTACAAAGTATGTTCCAAAACTGTGTTTTTAAACAAGTTTTTAGCAAAAAGTGTGTTCTATCAGGAATCCGTTTGTCTGTGGTCTGGTGGGACCTGGTCTGGCGGGAGGTGTCCCTGCCCACGGCAAGAGGGTCAGAACTGGATGATCCTTGTGGTCTCTTCCAACCCGAAACGTTCAATGATTCTATTTTTTCATTTTGGACAGAGTAGCCTCTCGTTCAGCCTGTAATCACAGAGCCCAAGGACTTGGTCACGTGCAAGTAACGATGCTTACCAGAGTGTCTGCGCCGAGCCTGTCCTGGCTGCGTTCAACCATGTTATGTGTTCTTTTCCTGGCTGTTGGAGATGTTACTGTACTTCAGACTAAACAGAGGCTTGTCAAAAATTCTCTCTTTGTAGGAAGGTCTGCAGTCCTCTCAGCTTCCTGCAGAGAGTGGCCGGAGTTTCTTGAGCTGCAAATACTTCAATTTCTACTTAACTCAACGGCAGCAGAAGCGACTTGATAAGCGTGCCGCTAAATAGATCGTGGTAGCACGTCGCTTAGAGCTAATGGCTAGCAGTCTGGTTTGCTGCGTTTTGGTGGCAGCATAAAGGGCAGGCAGCTCCAGGAGAGACACAAGCAGCAGGATTATGTTATATCACAGCACCAATTATATGTAATTGTCTGTAAGCCAAAAGCTGAAAAATGTTTGGCATGTGATGTACATGCAGAAGTTTTTACTTTAGGAAAGAAAGACTACTTCCATTCCACATGTCAAATAAAAATCCCTAACTACATGGACCCCATACAACACTACCTAGGAAATCTAGCCTTCTGACAGGTTAGTCTGTCACCAGCTTCTCCTGGTATGGAATGAAAATGAGAAGGTCAAAGTCCTTCAAGGCCTTTGTGTTGCTAGCTTGAGTTTTTCCTGGCATTTGTTACCCTCCACAGTATTTAAAACACTGCTGGAAAGTTGTCTTTGTCTCTTCTTCTCTGTTTAAGAATGTACAAATACAATCAGAACAGCATCAGAATAGACGGCGCTAATGTTTATTTTCTCAGCCACGCAGTTTTGCTTCGGTTAATATGTGATTGGTGAGGATGCTAGACCTGCATGGTATTTGTAGGCATCATTCACACCTTGGACAAGCACAAATCCTGTCGGCCTGACTGCGTAGTTGCAGACTGTTTGTGTGCACGTTGTGCATCCTGAGCTGGATGTGGGTGCTTGGACAGTTCAGAAAGTGTCTTGACAAATGACAGTAAAATGATATGGGGAGGTGTTTTTCTCCTTTAGATGAAGCACAATGGTTTTTGGTTTGGTTTTTTTTGGTTGTGTGTGTGGAAATGATCGTTGAGATACTGCAGTTGTCTTAGCTTCCCATTTTTGTTGAGCTCACAGTCAGGACTCTTTCTTTCTGACATTTCATTGCTGGTTGCTAGGAATTACAAATAATCAGTGGAGAATGGCCACTTAAGGGTTCCCATGCCTAGAAATGTCAGAGATGCTGGAGATACCGTAGGCAGGTCTTGGAAGGAAGTTGTCTGTGTACACCATCTTCCAGAACTGAGGCTGAACAGGATCTTTAGCTGCATCCTAGTTTGTCAGAAACTGTCTTAGGCTTTGGAAGGCTGGTGAGTAAACTTGACTAGTTCAGTCCTGATGAGTAAAAATTTGGTATCTGATAGTATTTATTATTTATTATATTTTATTTTTATAATTGAACAGAACTTTACCCCTT
Source organism: Rhinopomastus cyanomelas (assembly GCA_013400115.1). Taxonomy (NCBI): domain Eukaryota; kingdom Metazoa; phylum Chordata; class Aves; order Bucerotiformes; family Rhinopomastidae; genus Rhinopomastus; species Rhinopomastus cyanomelas. The sequence continues at coordinate 58,719 of VXBP01000412.1, forward strand.
CCACCTGACTAAAAAACCCCAAAGAACCAGCAAGGCACTCCTTGCGGTGTATTTTAGGCAAGAAGGCACCATCAGCCATCTTTGGGCCCCCACGGATTGTTGTGCAATCTCTAAGAACAAAAAGCACAGACAGAAGCAGCCTGGCTTACGTTACTGTGCTGTGAGCAGGCAAATCGTTTCACCTTTCCTTGCTATCTAGTTCCAAACACTTGTCATTTAAAGCCCGACTGGGTTAGTGAGAGGTTCGTGAGGGTTTCTGACGACAGGCATGCTTCTCAAGAATTAGGATAAGCGTGGTGCTTTTCTAAGAGTAAGACTCGGAAGAGAGTGAAGATGGACCTCAGATGACCTTTACTTGTGAGTCTATGTGACTTTTCCATGCATTTGTCTTTTGCTCTCTTTCTCATTAAATCATCTACCCAATCACACCTAACTCCTGTAGGTTAAAACATGAAGGCATCTCAGAGAGCGTGTGCGCCGTCGCTTTTTGTCTCTTTTGTTTTCCGTGACAAAGGACACTGAGGCTTTCAAATGGACCAGGCTCTTTTAGATAATCCCCCACTCTTGAGAGAGAAATACTGTAGGCAAGTATGTTTATTCTCACTTTTCCAGTTGGGAAACTGAAGCAGAAAGGTTTCAAGATGGTTTGGGTCGTAGCCAGCATTCGAACTTGGAAGATATGGCTCATTTCCAGGCCTACGCTTCAACTGCAGACCATCTCTCTTTCTTATGCAATATTTTGTAATAAAGGTAAAAATTGGTTATACCATTTCCTATGCAGTAAGAAATAGTTCTTGACGTACTTTCTCTGTGGCTTTGGATGGAGCCATATGTCTTGCTTGATCCGTGCTCTAGTGAGGATGCAGACTCTTCACAACAAATCTGTCGTGTGTCCCTGTTCTCTTCCTGCTCGAAGGGGACTGCTCTCTTACGCGGTGGCCCAGACTGTTTTATAACCTCAGTAGTTCTGTGACAGTGAGGTCAAGATTGCAGCAGGCTGTGGAGTTCACCGGTCTTACTCCCAGCTAACCAGGCATGAGCTCCCACCATATGTATGACTGAACACCCACATCTCTCTTTTTTGTGGCTGCACAAGTGAGACCTGAAAAACAAACCCACTCCTCACCGCACAGTGAAGCTGAATCTCCAAAAACTTCACTTTACTCATTTTGTCCTTGCATTTTTCTGCATTTGTTTCATCATGTCTTTCTGTTTTACGACTCAGCAATATATTCTGTCTTGAAAACAACATTAAGTGTAGTTACTTGCACACACACTGCGAGCAGAAGATCCCCCTACAGTGTTTACAGCAACACCTCTAGGTGACGGCAGGCAGCAAGCTTGCTTTTTATAGAGCTCCAGACTACAGATCATTAGCTTGATATGGTAACTCAGTGGTGCAAAGTAATTTGAATATTTATTACCCTGCCTAAGACTTTTGCTTTTCAAGTGGGAAACAAATGCGATGAGACCCACTTTCTGTCCTCTTGTCTGATGTGTTAAAGCACACATATCTGAAACAGGTTTTCGTTTTATTTCCTTGGACCTTTCCATTTGGATATTTCATTTGGACATGTTTAGAAAAAATGTGTGTTGAGCAGCTGCTGAAGTTTGTAAAGTCCTACCATATATAATATATAGTATTATGATATGTAGGAATGCATCATATATATCATATATCACATATATAACATGTAGGAATATAACATATGTATATATAATGCATAGGAATATATCATATCTATACATAATAATATACATGATTATATAAATATTAGTGTATAATACACCAAAAGGCAGCTTTGTAATTGTATATGTGAATGGGGCACTGTTATTTAAGCACAAATTTAAGGGCCCCTTAAAACTGGACTTTGCCAACCGCCATAGATTTTGAAAAACAGCAACACACCAAACATTGTGCGCATGGAAATTTGGGGGTGAAAAGCCAACCCTATTACAGCATGATCAGCAAGACATGAAAACCAGCATCGGGCAACGGAGAGGCAGAGGCAGGCTCCTGAATGTACTTTACATGTCGAATGTTGCCAGTGTGTTTTCGTTCGGCTATTTTAGGATGTCTGTGTTTCACTTGCCGCATTCACAGATCCTGACTGTGAATAATAGGAATCATTATATGGGTGTGAATGGTATACTGACTACATTTTTCAAGCTCAAACACACCTTCCTTGTTGGCAGTGGAAGGCAATGAATGAGGCATTTTATGAAAACTGGTGCTTGTGGTTCTAATCAAAGGTCACTGGTTAGCTTTCACTTTTCAGTCTCAGATTTGTCTAGATGTTTGATCAGGGGGCTGCAATGAAATTATTATGACAAAGACTTTGTACTAGGCGGTATCTGTCTGCTGAAACTTGAAAGTCTTTGCCACAGTGATGCTGACAGCATGTGAATGCTGAAAGAATGTGCAAGAAATGTTATGTCTTGAAGAAACCTTTACTAAGTATCATCTTCCCTTTGTGTTACGTTTGAAACCGTTTCAGTTGCTATTAAGGTACGAAGGAGAAGGTGTTTCATTGATTAAAGGTGGCGTGTTGTTTTTTTTAAGTGCACTGTGTGCTTTAAGACTGTCTTCCCATCGCGTGCTCTGTGCAGTCCCTGCTGCACGCGGGGTTCATTAACATGCAGATATGCAGTGATTGAAGTCAGGTTGCCTTTTACGTTGGAGTTGTCTTGATATAATGAGCTTCTCTTCCATGTTCAAAAACCTGTTGTTACTTTCTAACAGGGGGTTGTTTGTGAATTTCATTAAACTTAATTCCGCCTTCAAACAATTTCAGTATTGTTCATTTTACTACAATTAACAGGCTTGCTGCTGCTAAAAACTAAGTTTTTTTTTTAAACAGGTATGTTTTAACTTCCACACAATGTGTGGTGGGGGCTGTCATTAGTGTTGGATGAGAGCCCTCCTATTGAACTTTTGGATTCAACATTGTAATTGGTGCCCACGCGCGAAGGTAGCAGAGAGAAGTGGGTTAGGGTTAGTCTGCTTTCCCTCTTGGCCTGGGGCAGGCAGCATTTGGTCACGGGGTGCGAAGAAGTCCTTGTTGTGCCAGCTTTGTTTTCTTTGTTGGATGGGGCCAAGGAAACAGATCGGTCAGATAATCTGTCTTTGATTAAGAGAGCAATGTGGGGCCCAACCTTAAAAAGGATAGTTGCAGTTTTCTGTTCAGTATTTCTAATTTGAAAAGATTTGGACATTTAGGAAACATAAAGTAAAAACTGACTTGCTGTGAGGTCGAAAGACAGTGAACATCGTGTTGCTAAGACTTTGAGTCTCAGTCTTCAGTGCAGTTTCACAGCTCATTCGATGCCAGTGCCTCCTGGAAACTGACTGTAAAAGAAAACGAGGCACAGCATTGAACAACTGATTTGCTTAGTCTGGAGAAACAAATGGAGGTGGTATCAGACTGAAGGTGGGGTGGGAAGCAAAACTAGACTGGAAATACGGTTACATTGCAAAAGATGCAACTTCAGCACTCTAAAATACAGAATTAGTGTCCTGAAAAATCTCTCGTGGATCAGGAAATTATCCGACACTATGTACGTTCGGGATGCATTATGACAGGGCGAACAACAAACAGAAGCAAGTCCTTTAACTTGAGCAAGCAGAGCAGGGAAATAGGAAATAGGTTTAATTCTGGCCTTATATTTTTTTTAAAGATGATCTGCAACATCTAAAGCTGTGTTTCATACAGTTTTGTATTGACAGTGTCAGCTTATCAGATGGTGATATTGACAACGGGTCTTGATACGGAGCTAATGCTGTCATCTTAATTATAATTTTCAGATCTACACAGAGAAGGATTAATGGTAGATCACACAGGTTACTATGGTATGGCTTTGTCACCTTGTGAAGAGTGCAGAGCTACAGAACTATTGAATGTGATTTGCACAACTGAAGCAGCTGCAGTGCTGCCCTTGGGGTTATTGGCTTGGAAACTTTTAGGTTAACTACTTGAAGTAGCCATCAGAAAGCCTAGTCCAGGTTACAAACAAATGCATTTTGTATGCATCTGCATTTGAAAGTGGTTTCTATTTCCAGCAAGGCAGTACACTACTTTTGTACTGTTTGGTTACTACTATTGATAAAGACATAGTTTGCCCTTTGTGCAGTTGTAGCACATGGACGTTATTAAAGTAGTCTATGATTGTCCTTATTAATTATTGAAAAGTTTCTTTGTTATCATTGCAATTCCAAAACATCTTGTTTATTACCTCTAGCATAGTTTTTAATGTTCCATGAAGTATTTGAACTTTTACTGCTACCGCTGAGAAAACATTTCTCAGGTAGATGAGTTTACTATCACTCTATTTCATCAATATTTCATTCATTTCCTTTACCTAACTTATGGCTCTGGTGGTGAACCTTCAGTAGAGTGAACATCCTTTGATGAGGACCTGCTTTACTTCCAAGACTGACTTCTTTCGAAACGTGACTCTTCGACCTGTCCTAATTTCTGTACAGATGTTCTGGATTTTCTTTTTGTAGCAATACTCCATTTAATTAACCTGGAGAACCTATGCTGTCCTGCAAACGACGATGTTCTCTGTGTAGTAGGCACAGTTTATCTAACGTTAGGCTCCTTCGTGCAAAGAGCAGAGAGGCAGGGTCTCCTATTCACGTCGCTTTTATGATTCTGGGAATGTCACTAGCAGTACAGAAAGTGCTAGCTCCTGTTTTAGGCATTGACGTTAGATATCTGAAGTGTTGTGGCGTGAATATTCGCTGATAAAAATTTATCCATTCCTTGGTAATGGTAGAGTGTGAGAGTAGCTTTATTGCTGCCAATGAAGTTGATGTTCGTAAAATTTCCAGGCAAGTGGGAGTAGCAGACTGGGCATCTTAGTTGTAGAGATTGAATTTCAATAAAGACATCTGTTGGAAATGAAGGATTCAATTCTCATGAATGTCCTTCTTATGTGTTACAGGCCCTTGGGCACGTTACCGAGTCCCATTAATGTGAAAGAAGACTTTTTTAGGGCTCATGACTCAAATGAAGTACAGCTCCAATTGTGAAATCAGCCCATTAATTCAGCGGAGGCTCGCTGATTCCCGAGTTGTTTTTTCCCCTTTCTTTTGAGCTTTTTTAATATTTTCATCCCTCAAAACAGTTAATACATTGCTCAGACCAGTGGGTTGGCTGTTTTGTTTGATCTTGCCTCTCTGGATTATGGCCATACTGTTTGTGTTCTTTTTTTAAGCCTTAAATATGTCTAAATGCTCGTGCACGAGAATGTTGTTGACATAAACTACAGGATCCAAGCAGACCGGTAACTGCGAGGATATACGGTGCCTGCCTGAAATGACTTTACAGTGTGTTAAAATCAAATGACATTCAGTACGGATACTATGAAGAGAAAAATCAAAATAGACACCTAATTATAATTACTTTTTTTCCTGTCATTATATCTGTACGTGCAGAACAACTGATTTGAGATCACAACAGCTCCGTTTGGTAGGTACAAAGGTTTTTCCTTCCTTTTTTCATCATCTGCAGGATGTAGGATAATTTCTTGCACTGACCAAAGTCTGAAATTTCCTCACGTCGATGGCGTGCTACCTGAATTAGTGACATTAATTAATAGTATGTGAATAGGATCAAGGTTATAGACGTTACAGATTAATCACACGAGTCAAACCCAAAGGTTAAGCCTCTGATTTGGTCTCATTGTTCATAGGTGGCTCTTACAGCCGGATAAAGTTGTTGTCTTAGCATGCACTTCATTGCTGTTGAAAAAATGTAATTGAGACCTAAGAACAAAGCTTCAGTGGTGAGAGGGAGGAGGACACATTTGTGAGATGGGCTTTGCAATTTCTGAATGCAGAATGCATCGGCCGTTCTTCAGATTTTCATTATCTTTTTGAAATTTGAAGTCTGAGCTGCCAGTTGCTTTGCGAGGTGAAAAGTCACGCTGATTTATGAAACTTGCTCTTCATGCCTGTGGCCCTTGGTGCGATGTGGGCCAAATGGATAGGGACAAGGCAGAATCACTTCAGACGGTGTCTTGTGTACTACAGAAGGACCAAATGCAGCAGGTGTTGGTGATATTCCGTATGTTTTTGGGGGACTTGGTGTTTCTCCCTAGAAAGGACATACACACACACTAAAACATTGCGTGAACGGGCACTTGCAGCCGTGTGATGCTGAAGAAAACGTTAAGTTTGTTGTTAGACATTTGTCTGGTTCAGCTTTGAAACAAAACACTGTCAGACCTGAAACGTGCCAAGTGCAGGAGTGTGTAAACTCTGGTATGAAAAGAAGGAAGGTTGGGATGGGTGTCAGAAACGAGTCTGCTGTGATGTACAACGCATTGACTAGGGGGGGTTGCAGGGGAAATCCCAATCACGTGCTGCAAACGCTGAGTAGGGAAGTTACTGAAGTTATCGCGTGGACACTGGGATGATGTCTACAGAGTAGGAATGGCTGAAGTGAGGGTCTTGATTCACACTGGCACTTCAAAGTGGATGTGATGGACTTCTGAAAAATGCTTGCCATTAGCATCAGAGAGGACAGATGTTTGCCAAACACCTCTCAAAATCAGACCACACTTGGTAGCTACAGTAAGAATTTAGGAGTCTTGCAATAGGTGCCTCTGTTTCAGCTGCTTTGCCTGTTACGTTTAGAAACAGCTGCCGTAGGTACCAATCTCACCACAGCTTTATCTTTCATTCACCCTACATTCCCAAGCAAATCTGGTCACTTGTGAATTCCCAGAGGAACAGTTTCTAGGGCAGAATGTACCATATGGAATTGTACTTAACATGTTTGTACCTTTGTACAGAGCTTCCCCTTTTCAACTGTAACAAGGATACTGCTTGGATGTGTTTCTGTGTGACTTGGTCTAGGTGGTCCTGCTCTGGCAGAGAGATTGGACTACATGATCTTTCAAGGTCTGTGGTCCTGGGATTCTGTGATACGAGCACCCAAGAAACTAGGTGTTCCATTTAGTGTGCCAATAGCATGGACGATATAGAAGTAGTGGAAGAGTAAGTATTCCAACTCTATTCCACAGATTGTCCAGAGATGACTGACCAGTCACATGATTCATCCCACCACGCTGTTCACTTGGTTTATCTGGATTTAGGTTGGACTGGATGATCTTTAAGGTCTTTTCCAACCTTATCATTACTGTGATACCTCTGCTAAACCATGTATCTCATGGTATTGATGTTGAAAAAATTGTCTCCAATGTTTTTATTTTTTACAGTAGGCTCTCTCAACAAAATGTCAGCTACATAACATATTTCAGATTAAGTCCTGTTAGCTTTATGCACCCCTGGAATACAGAAGGCAAAAAGCTTTTTACCATGTGTTCACTGTGCTTTTTGGTAATTTGTCAAAAATGACTAGTTCATTTTAAAGTTCACAGGGATAATTAGAGGACTTACATTTTTGGAATTATACTCCATTGTGAACACTGCTGTCGGTGCAGCGCGCACATAAATGTAAGCAATAAGTGAAATACAACTTTGGCTTTCTAAATGGATTGGAATAATTCCAATAACTCATTGGAATCATTAGCTTAAGCGGAATGAAACACATTCTGCTTGGGCAAATCAAAATTATTTACCTCCTGCTACTTCTGCTTTAATACTTCCTAGATAAAGATTTGGCCATACTCTGGAAACTGGGAGAGACCCCGCAGTGTCTGTGTCTGTATCAGAGGTACTGCAACTAAGGAGACTTTTCTTGACCTAAAATGCTTGAGTTCTTCCTCACCCTTGCCTCACCCAACATGAAAATGTACGTACTGACTTGTGTTCTAGGATGCTTGATGTTAGCACACCAGACTGTGAAGGAGGAGAGGCAAGGTGTGAAAAAGTGTGAAGTTGCAGCGCAGCGTTTTGAAATAATGAGCAAGACCTTTAAAGCTGCTTAAGGGAGCACATGACAACGCAGTCCAAAGTGCCGGCACGCGTAGCTCGGAGAAGAAGCACGTTGTTCAAACACTCGTAGGAATGAGGGGCTGTGGGGAGCAGGGCCCTGCACTGGCTGTGGCTGCCTCGCTGCGAGAACGCAAGCCGCGCTGCAGCCACAACATGCCCCAAGATGAGCTCTGCGCACGTCGCGCCCAGCCTGATAAGCAGCCCGTTTACTTGAGCCGGGCTCCAACGCGACTCCTGCTCGGCGGTGTGTTGCCTTCGCAGATAGCCGGGCATTGTCCCATCCATTTGCTGCCTCCAATAACACATGTTGCTTCCTGATAAGTCGCTGCTTTCAAGAGCAGGCCTTCTCTTTGTTGCTGTAACGTCACTAGGAAGGCACTGAGTCCAGGCACTGGACTGCTGCTACTGATGCCTGTAACCCTTGTGATTTTAGTAACGACATTTTTGGGCAAATGAAACCTTGTTGTACACTTTTTTGTTTTAAATCTGTAATAACCAGGTAGTTTTATTCTGAGATGGAGTTGTGCAGCAGAAAACTGGAAAAAGCTGTGTAGAAAAGCCAATGTCCTGATTATTATTCAGCCTAGAAATACATAGGCATTAGTTAGAAATGAATAAATAAAAGTTGATTTATCTGGAAAGAAACAGAAAATATTAAACAATTTATCTGTAGTAGACATTAAAAGTGACCGACTGATGTCCTTTTAAATACAGGCAAGCCTTTAACTTGCACTGAAATATGTTTAAGATTGATGATACACAAATGAGAAAACTGATTGACCAATAGATGCAAGAATATGTTAGAGTTACTTGAAATTCTAAACCTTTGCTGTCCGTGCTGCGGCAGTGATGAGTGCGCAGACGTGTGTGTGGATGAATGTACACACAAATAGAATCATAGAACCATTAGGGATTGGAAGGGACCTCGAAAGATCATCTCGTCCAACCCCCTGCCACAGCAGGATCACCCAGACCGAGTCACACAGGATCACATCTGCACCGGGAGCAGAACGGAGCTGGTTGGCAACGTTGTCCTGAGATTTGTTGTGAGCGGATCGAATACGTTTTGACTTCTTCACACCGTGGCTGAGTTATGAGTCTGCTTTGATTTACCACCAGAACTTGCACAAGATTTGAACATGATTTGCTCTTACACTGATGACAGGAATTACTAAAAATCTCTGCTGCCTTATTGGCCATTCAAAGCGCTTAGTATTTCTAAGTGAACTCATGCTTTAAGGAGGTTTTTAGTCCAGAAAAACATGTCAAGAAGCAGCTTGAAAGAACAATGTGGAAATTTGCAAGTCAAACAATGATTGATAATATTATTTTTGTAAGTAGCAAAAAATAGTCATGCTGCTGGAGCCAACAGCAGTATTTTGAAATTGTATGATCTGACATACGAGGCTGTTGCATGCGAATAGAGAGATGTTATTGCAATGATATATTTTATTACTTGCTTCTGTTTTTATTAAGGATAATGAAAACCTTCTGTCTGGCCCTGTGAACAAAACTAATGTGACCTTCCATGTGACCCACCTGTTGTGCTTTCACAATCGATAATAGTTCCCTCATGTTAGGGTGATCTGGAAAATAACAGTGTGCCAGCGCCGCAGCAAATAACGTTCGTGTTTCTGTAGTTTGGATTTGTCTTTGCCTCGGCTCTGAAGCTGAGGAAAATACAGGTTATCTAACAAAATGTTTGGCAGGCAAAGTATTACTGTAGGTGCATTGTCTATATTACCAGCAGATACTTTTCCAAAGGCATTCAGCTGCTGAATCGTGGCTGTAGAGCTGCAGAATTCGCTTAAAGTCCATGGCTGTTAGTAGTATTGAAGGCGGTCCAATTGGCTGTTCTGAAGTTAGGAGAGTGCAAACATTCAAGAAGTCAGTATATACAGATGCAATTCTTTCCCATTATTATTTAAAAGAAATAACATTTATTGCTGTGTCATGTTGTACGTACTCTTTATTTATTTTGGGTGGAAAATCTTACTGTACAGGGTTATTTCTAGACATTGGTCTTCCAGTTGTGTTTAGGTCTTGTTTCTGGGAACATTCAACACGACCAGTAGAGCGTTGTTTTTCTAGAGGTGCCTGATAAATGTGTTGGGATGGTGTGCAGGTCGTAGGCAGAAGGATTGGTACGATCAGGACCCTAATTTCAAAGTTGTGTGCATGTGGATTCGAAGTGCGTGTACTACTGCTGAATTTGTTCGACAGACCAGAAGGAGCCTTTTCCTTTGGAGCCCTTACGGTTTGTCTGGTCAATGGCTTGCAAACTAAGAAGGATTTACACAGAGGATCAATGATCCATGAAACGAGGGGGATTTCCACAGCCTGTCAGTGACAGGTCACAGTGTGGCATACGCCGTGTGCATTTGCAGGATTAATATGTTTGCAGAAATACCTAACAGCGTAAATGAGTATCAATAGGATGCTGCCCAATGGTCAGGGGAACTTAGCCAACCCTCCATTTCTTTTGTTTGGATTGGAAGTGTGTGTGTGCCTCCTGTGTTCTGTGCCGGTAGCCTCTGCTGCTGTATGCGCATCAACAAAAGTTAGGCCCAGTCAACAGAAGCAGTTTCTCAGTCCAACCCTTTCCCTGAAGTCATGTAAGTTAGTTTTGTATCTTCTGGCCAAGTAGCCATCCTGGCTACTGAGCGTCAGCAGTAAAATGGAGTTACAAAATGGGGTCAGTTGTCCTGAAATGAAAGTGTCCTCTCACCAACGCCTTTGAGGTTAAGCTGTGAGACTGTCAGTTTGACTGCATCCTGATGGCAACTGCCAAGTTATGACACAGGGAGAGAGGTATTCTACTAAGTAGGGAGGGCTTGATCAAAAGCCCCTTTGATGTCAATAGAAAGATCCCTATTGACTTAAACAGGCTTTGGAGCAAGCCCTTAATTATGAGGTACTCAATCAGACATGTAATAAGCTTCTTATTGCTTAATTATGTACAATGGTAACTTTAGACTTATGACCCTTATGTGGGTTGGACCTCTTCTTTCCCAAAAGCTCCAAACTGCAAACTGACGTACTAGCAAGACCAACATCCCGGATCCTTTTCCTCAGTTCCCTCTTTTGCCCTGAGGGTGTAACCCTGTGCTGCAGATAGCTTTTCTGCTTTGAGTCTGCCAGGACTAAAACCTTGTGGTCCCCGTTGTTCTGCTGTAATGGACAGGGACTGCAAACCTCAGATCTTGTCCATAAACACGTCAAAGTTCTTGGGTTTAGCAGCAGCCTGAGCATTGCCGTGCAGAAACCACTTATGTCTGGGTCTAATCTTTGTCTTTGTGCTCGTTTCAACTGCACTAGCAGGACCACTTTGGTTTCGGTGAGATAAAGGCTAAATAGCGCAAATGGTGCAGCCTGGAGCTGCATTGCCTCCTCTAAAAGATCTCCATGGGAACATCCTCCAGGGAGGTGAAATGAGCCTGTCTTGGTCTTCTCTCTCTTCTTGAGCCCGTTAGTTGACCTCTCAGTATGTACACGATGGCCTTCAGGGCATACATTGCTATGGAAAGCAAAAGTTGTGAAGAAAGACAAATTATTCTCACGGGAGACACTTCACAAACAGTTTTACTACCGTCTAATCTTGAGCAGCGTGTAAAGGACCACTGAGCGTTCCTTGGAAATAAAATAGCGTTAGCACTTTGGTGAGCAAGGTGTAGGTTGAAAACAGTTCTTAGGGTGTGTCACACAGCTGTTTTAAAAACTCACCTGGATTTCAGTATTTCTGGTTATTCTTCTGAGATTTCTTTTAAAATTATTTGCTGTTGAGATAAATGAAGTCAAGAGCTGGTGGGCACGCAATCCTACAGCCACCTAGAAGGGTCGTCAGCCATCTCGCACCTGCTTCTCAGTGATGATGAAGTTCTGTGGCTTTACAAGAGAAGCTGCCATGGAGTTTCTGGCAGTAGTGTCCTTAATCACACTGTTGAACAGGTATGAATCTGAGACAGCGTGGATGAGAGGAGTACATAAACAATCCTTTCCATAGGTTTTTGGTGGGCATCTCTTTGATTAGCTCTTTCAGTCTGTGAGCTTTGAGGTTAGGGTTAGAAAAAAGAGACTGCCAGAGATTTGTATTGTGCTTTGCACTTCATTCTTTGCTGGTTGTTACCACTTGTCTTACAAAAATCTGATTTAGATTTGGAGTTGCTTAGATTCTTTCTCTGCCCTGGATCTGTTTATCCAAGGTCAAGTCACCCCAAATAGTCTCATTTTTAAATGGCAAATGAGCAGGGTTTTCTAACAATTGAGTATCCAGGAAGTGTCCTTGTATCACAGGTGCTAGTGCTGAAAAGACCCCGATATCTTCTAGTTATCTTTGAAATGCTCAGTAGATGGTGAAGACACTTAGACAGTCTAGACTGGCGTTTTCAGTTAGGACAGATAGGTAGCATTAGTTTTCATGCTTTGAAAAAATAATGCTGATATGTGTTTAAAAAACCCACCGTGGTTTTCATATACTGGAAATATTTCTGTCAGCTATTCATCTGACATGTGTTGTTCTCTTCCTAGCTCTTTTCCCTGTTGTGTCCTTACTGCAGCAGTCATCAAAACCATTTGAAGAGTTTAATTTAGACTGTAATGATTCTCCATAGAATAAGCAGAATATCTCACCTGTGAAGGATGATTACATCTTCTAAATTTATTTAAAAAGAAAGGACCTTCGTGATTCACAAGTGTTTTACTTGCAGTTTTTGTGGTGGAAAAGTCTTACGTACTCTGGGTGTGAAAATAAAGTGCTGCTGTATTTGAGTGCTATCAGCAATTTAACCTTTCCTAGTGTTAGCACTGCAAGGGTAAAGATCAGTCTCTTGGTTTGAGCCATCACTTGGCCATATATTAGAATTCTTTCGCTGTGAAAATAATTTTTTGGCTGTTTGGATCCTCCTGGTACTGCTGTGTTAAGTAAAGGCATTTCAGATATCGTTAGCAAATTGTATGTCAACAGACATTTGTAGTACAGATGCAGGTAAGATGGGACTAAATCAAGAGCACCCTGTGACCCTGTGACTAGCTTAGAGTTCTGACGTGTCTTCCACACGCTCATCCATTTGTGCGTGCAGCTGAGGCTTGTTGTTGAAGCTGAAACTGAGTAGTTTTGGTGAGTACTTCACTGAGGCACATCAGCTGCACTAGTCGAATGCATTCTGGGATGGAGAGTCAAATTCTTCACCTCGCTCTCTCCAGCAGCAGTACTGGTGCAGATTTGCTTTGCAGACAAGCATGGACTAGCCAGGAACGGTGCAAATGAATTTCCAGGGCATTCCTGGCAGGACCAGAACTAGTGGACGTACTATGGTGTGTCCCAAGTGTCTTGTTGCCCATATAGAAGTTATGTGGTTTTGCCAGTTACCAGATCTGTCAGTCCACGGTGATGGCCTCTAAGCAGGTCTGTGGTCTTACCAACCTGCCTTCAGACCATCTAAAACTGTTCAGTATTCATAAACAACTAATTCATTAATGCAGCATCTCCTGGTTAGTAGAGATCTACAGTAAGAACGGGGTCTTTCGATAAGATACAAACGTCTCTGACCTTTACAAATACCCCATGGTGGCCAACCTGTCACTACGTAGATGTTTAGATATCATATTCCTGCTAAAAGATTTACTTCATATGTTCTATTTCTGCCTGGATTTGTGAATTTCTGTTATTTACTTTTTTTCAAGAAGGTGAAAAACTTTGCTAAGGGGCATGAAACAAACCAAATATGCTACTGCTAGATAAAACTGCTTTTATCTAAACCAGCTGTTTTCTTTGTTTTTGTTTTTGTCTCTTCTTGTAACAGTTTGTTTTTCTCTATTTAAAAATATTTAAAGCTTCAGTTCATTTGCTCTTGGGTGATGGTTCCTTGTACCTATTATTTGGCTTGCAAGTTAAAGGAATTTGTTCAGTGTGTTTTCAGCAGCTGGTAAGATAGGGAGTGTCAACATTTTCAATCTGAAACAAAATGCTTGAGCTTTTGTTTTTAGGGTTAAACCTGAGACTCTGTAGAGGTCATTTTTGGTACCACCTCTAGGAAAATCTGGCCTATCTCAAGATGGATCTTACAAAATTAGTGGCTACTTGGAAAGCAGATTTACTTTACCTACTATTGAATAACTTTTGGTACAGTTGTGTATATTCTTACTTCAGCTTGCTTTTCCTGAAAAATGCTGCCTTTTGCCTTTGCGCTTTCAGGATGCCCTGTGTTCCTGCCTCTCTGCATTTTCTTCTACCTTTCCAGAGGCAGCGAGTCCTATTAATCCTATCACATTTCTTCTGTGTTGAAAACAATAGCCAAAGGTCACAGGGCAGTATTTACTGCAGGCATCTCACAAAAGCATGTTGATGTGAGAGGATTCCTGCTTGTAAAAAGTGGGGAGAAATGAGACAAGGGAGTGCTTCAGATGCATTCAGAATGAAAAACAACGGAAGTATTTTTGACCAGACCCTGAGAAAAATTGTCCTTCTGGGTATTATCTTAAGGGCTTATTTTCTTATTCCTTCCTTCTGTCATGTGTTAAAAAACCAGGGATCTAACTGCAGAAATTGTTTTAGGTAATGTGCTAATAGGCCAAAATAAAAACAACATAGGGAGGGTCTGAAAAAAAATCCCCACTTATGAATTTCAGGCAAAAAACTGACTTGGTTTGGGACAAAAAGCAACAATACATTGAATTTACTTCACGTAAAAAGACATCCAGAGATTAATCACATGTTCTCACATAACTGAGCCAAAACGTCAATGTCCAAACCCTAAAACACGAAAAGAGACTTCCAATTGCTCTTGCTTCTGTGGCAAGGTGGTGCCCACCAAGTCCATCCAAAAGTCCCTCCGTGTCAGCGGGCGTTTTAAAGCCCATTTCTCTGCTCCATGTGGTTCTGTGCCAGGGCTGCATTTTCAAGATGCTGATTCATATGGTGATGAACTCTCCATTTCAGCAAAACATAGAATTCAGATGAAATCTTTTTTCTGTCGATCCCCAAGGTACCACTGACTCTCTATTCATGATGTTTCCAGGACAAGATGGTCTAACTCAGGTCCTACCCAGTAACATGTGCTCCCTCTTCCAACACAGACAACAAGTGAAGAAGATGAAGTCGAAGGAGAAGGTGGTGGAGGTGGAAACCTGCCACTGAAACTCCGGATTCCCTCTGCTGGCCCAAACATCCTCCATTTGCAGAAGTGCATGAATTAGGCTTGCAGTTTTGGCCTGCAGTTTTCAAGATGACCACCACCAAAATGTCAAACCACCATATCTTCATTTTCCCTCTTTGCTCCTTCTCTGTTCCTTGCCAATGAGTGTTTTAAGTGTCTACAGTAGAGGGGATTATGGACACTTCTAGAGGGCCACCTTCCTCACCTGAGGCTTGCTAGCCTGTTGAGCTTTTCTAGTTCACTGATGCATCAAATGGTGCATATGAGGTTCTAATTCCAGTTATTCCTTAAATGGCCTAATTTTTGGTGTGGTTGGTTTTTAATTCTTATATCACAGCATAACTGTGTGTATTATGTTACTATAAAAGCACGTTAATGCATAAGATGTGATTAACTAGAAATGTGAGTTCTGTTCTTTCCTGGTACAGCAGTGTGCAACCACTGTGGCTTCTGTGGGAACTCCTTGTTTCCAGCTGAAGACAGAACTCGTTCTGAAGCAAAAAAACAGTGATGCAGATTTTTAGGATGTGACAGGAATAACAGTACAAGCTCTATAACTATAGCAAGGCGTAACAAGAGAATGATGCTTCTGCGAAAAGCAGACTGCAGTTATTTCTGGGCTGATTCTGGTTTCTGACTCACAGAAGTGAGTGAAGACCAAAACATGGAGAAGTGCATGCATTTGTGCATGGGGAGGACTTGGGAAAACGCTGCTGGATTCTGATCCCATTTGGGTGGAGAAGAATGAGGCCAGACAATGTCTCTTGCTCAGTTTATATCCACCAGCCTCTACTCACTTTAGTTAGTGCAGTTGTAGAATCTCCCCTGTACTGGGTTCATGACTAGCTCACATGCAAGAACTGTC
The DNA here is from genome assembly GCA_013400115.1 of Rhinopomastus cyanomelas. Taxonomy (NCBI): domain Eukaryota; kingdom Metazoa; phylum Chordata; class Aves; order Bucerotiformes; family Rhinopomastidae; genus Rhinopomastus; species Rhinopomastus cyanomelas. The sequence goes on from VXBP01000412.1 coordinate 74,644, forward strand.
CTTCTCTCTGAGCTGGCAGCTCAGTCTTAAAGTGTTTGAGGAAGTTAGGTCTACTGCTGTCTCAGTAGTTGGGTAAAAAATATGCCAGAATATGTAACTTTTATAAATGTTTAACTACTAGTTTTATTAGAAAAAGTAAAGCATGAGGCTGCACTACATGGATATTTTTTTCTTTCAAAGATGAAGCAGAGATGTTACGATGTCTCTGCTTTATTATAGACATCAGACCTCTTTACTTTGTCTCATGCTGCTGTGATGTTCACACAACGAAACTGAAACCACACTTTGGTGAATCTGCTCCATTGTTTGACCATCTGCTCCATGTAACCCAAAATGTTAACTCCCCGGCTCTGGAAGCACCAGTGTGTTTCCCTGCAAAAGACTTTCTGGTGTTACAGCAGTTGCTCAAGGTTCTGAGGTGTAAGTTGAACGATTTCTCCTTCAGTTGTTGTGCACTTGGATCTGGTTGTTTCTTTTGGAGGGGTGGTGTATTGTCATCACAACGTGGTTGTCACACATCACTGTGATGACAGCAGTTAAAGGAACAGAAGCACCCCGTGATGGTTTTGTAAGGCGGCAGTAATCAGATTATTCCACCTGAAAGTAAATACTGTCCTTGTTTTCACTGGTTGATAAAGACTTAAGAAAGTCGAACTGATGCTCAAAAAATATGAGAGTATGACCTGGTGGCAGTTTGCTTCTTGGTACAGTGTTGTTAGCCATCATAGAGGGAAAAAACTGTAGGAAGCAAACAAATGGTATTTGGTTTTAAAAAGCAGTTGTTAGGAAATCTGTTAAGTGCTCCTCTGCGAACATAAGGATGGAATGTGCCGTTTGTTTTTGCCAAAGAATAGTTTTCAGTCTGTCAGCCAATGAGAATGACACCCTGTGTAGTCAAAACTTCACCTGCTCAGTTCACTTGTCAGAGTAGCTTCTTTAGTTTTTATCCAATTTACATAGCTTTCCGAATAGGATTTTTGATTAACTTTTGTTCACATCAAAACTTCTTCCCAGTGAGGGTGACAGAGCACAGGAACAGGCTGCCCAGGGGGATTGTGGAGTCCCCTTCACTGGGGACATTTAAGACCCACCTGGATGTGTTCCTGTGTGACTTGTTCTAGGTGATCCTGCTGTGGCAGGGGGATTGGACTAGATGATGGTCCCTTCCAATCCCTAATGATTCTGTGATTCCATGATTCCATTCTCCAAATCTACAGCAAGCCAATCTGTTACTCCTCTATCAGTCCAACGTGTATGTGTGGAAATTTTGATGGGTGGAAATCTATTTCCTGGTGGGATCATATTTTTTTGAAAAGCTGCATTTTCTGGTTTATGTATTAATGTGGTACTGTAAAGGTTTTGTGTCACATGGAGTGCAGCAGCTTACTTGTTTGCTGTGGAACTTGTAGTTGTCCTCTGGGGTGCATCAATGCTGTGTTATTTTAAAAAGTATTTGCATGGGGTTTTTTTTCCATATATTTTCACCAATTGCAAAGCAGTTGACCCATTGTGACACCAACCAGACTAATACTACGTCTCTTCATCAAGCAGGGGTTTTTGAGGAAGCATTTTTTCCACTGAGGATCATAAATGAAGTAAATGCTCTAGAGTATATGTTCAAGTAAGTTTGTGTCATTTAATGTCCTTGAATATGGGACGCTTGTAGGTGAGGTCTGCTAAATGTGGACCTATTCTCAGAATTACCAAATTTAACTGAAATGTCTGGATTTGGGAATTATTGTTCATCACTTCTGTTGAGCTCTCTCTTTTTTTTCCTGGTGATGTTCATACCATCCTGAGAAAACCATAATTACTGCGCAGGGGTTTTCAACTTGTGGCACAAATTTTACTAGCGGAAGTGAGCCAAATAAGTGAATTTAGGGCAATTTGGAAGAAAAACTTACTAATGCTTTTGGAAGTCAGTTTGATGTTATCATGTTGTCTTTTATAGGTAGCTCAAAACTGAAGAGCTTTCCTCTGGTAGATGCAAAAGTTGCAGAGCTGGACATTAAAACAAACTGTGTCTCAAACTAGAGGCAATTCACTTTACCCGTGCCTGTTAGATAGCGCTCTGAATCATGACACATGGAGGAAACAAAGAGTAACATGACTGGTTGAGAAGTATCTTGTATGTGAAGATGAGGGTATTAGCTGAAGGTGAAGAGGCTTCTTCCTGCTGTTCTGGTGGGACTTCCTAGGAGAGAAATCAAGTTCTGCTGTGTTGAAATTTCCTTTTGAGGCTATGCTTTGGCAAGATGCTGTCTTGTTGCCTAGAAGATGACTAAAGTGTCTACCAAATGTAAATGCCAGAGGAAAAGATATTTGGTAATATCTTTTTGGTAATTGTGAAGACTACCAGATGGTTCTGCCGATGAAGCGCGTTGGAGAGGATCACCAAATCTTAATGGATGAAAGACTCCAAAGACTAACCTCTAACAACATACTTTTTATCAGAGCTGATGAGTTCTTTTCAGACACAGAAAAGCCAGTCATATGTTTCTTTGAATATAAGTGGTAAAACTAGTTTAGTTTCTCTGTAGGACTATGTGAAACGCAGAATACTGACCTCAATATAAAGGATGCCGAACGGTGCATCCAAAGCAGGAAGTCCATCCTGTATGACCACCACTTTTGTGTCTGCAGCCTGACACGTCCCCAGCGTGCTCAGCTGGCACAGCCTGCTCTTACTGTGTAACTGTCCTGCAGTATGAACACATCCTACATTTGGGGTTCAGGCGTATAACAATGACAGTTATTTTCTCTTAGAATATATTTTAAACATTCTTTTACAAGATTCCCCACTGGAGGAATTTGGGCAGGGCACATTTAGAGAGCAGAAAAACAAAAAGTGCATTAGCTGGTTATACAGCATATTTTTTAACTCCCGCAGTGTCGCTCGATTTCATAAGTCCATACAAGTTTGAAGGGTTGATTGATTTGCATCTGCACCCTTAAAATGTGACTTTTAATTCTGATACTTGCCAGCCAGCCTTAGTAGTACAATAGCAGTCACAGAGGACTTTATACAATAGTTGAGTGAAGTGTTCTGTGTATGACTTTTTCCTTTTGGTCCTATGTTTCCTAAGTGCCACCGATGTTAGGGAATCTAGTGATGTTAGTGTTTGCTTTCAGTTTTTACACAAGAATCACATTGCCCTTGGCTGAAATCCTAATGGCAATCATTGCAATCACAAAAAGTTTCACCATTGACTAATGTGATTACAGGATCAGCCTGTTGAAATACATCGTGGATGAGGCATAGCTGAGACAATGAGGCCAAGTATGACCATCCCTTACATCATGCAAATTCTCTGGCTTCTGTTGGGTTGGACTGGTGCAACTGTGAAATGCGGTGAAATCTGAGTTTTATAAAATGTGACAATCCTGGTTCTTGTGTTGTCACTGAAGAGTGAACAAAACCAGAAGGACCTAATTGATTAGGTTTTGAAGACCTAGTTGGTTATGCTGTTATGTCTTGTGTCGGCAGCAGCCAGATTTTAAAGGTTGTTGGGACTTGCTGCAGAGCACAGCTGCTTCTCTAGGTAGGGAGAGATACCAGGCAGAGCATCACATTAACGGGAGGTGCTATTGTTGGCATTGAGCCACTTTGTGTAATTTTTTATATATGAATTGTGTCTTAATTTTTGTACATGCACTTAAACAATTTGTGATGAGTTCATCTTAAAATCAGAGTCAGCAGGCTTAGAGGGAGAGTTCGTCTGCCTTCGAAGAATATTGTACTTTTTTATACTGATAACTTTTCAAAAGTTTTAATGGTAATTTTACTGCTTTTTGCAAAGGTCTGCATGGCTTAGGTGTATTCTTCTCCCATCTCCTATCTTACTGAGTCAGATCTGATTCCCTGATTTGCAAGGAGATGACTTGCTTTTTAAGGGGTTGCTTCATTGCACAGGGTGTCAGTATTAGAACTGCGTGTGGCTTGATCTCTAGCCTAGACCCTCAAATTAAGATTTGAACATTTCACAAACTTTATTTTGGTACTCTGATAGAGGAAAATATCATCTGTTTTTTAACATAAATACACCAGTGTTTCTAAAAATCTATTATCTTATAATAAGCTTTTGTGGTGATTAATAGTAGTAGTGTCTGACTTTGCAGTGAAATATCATGTCTTGATAATTCATCCAAGTTCTGAAAATTCCTAAGAGATTCATTACCTCATTGGGGTGACAGAATAAAGACCAGAATTCTAAATCTATTGAAATAGCTTTTTCCTGCAATGCATCAAGTACAGATGGATTTTAACTCTATGTTAAAAGATAGACATGTCTTCCTGTGAATTCAGGGGAGTTCCTAGGATTTGATGTATTTCTCTGAAGGACCATATTTACTCACACTGGATAGTGTGTTGGCTGATATTTTTTAAACATGCATGTCAAAGAATCATAGAATCACGGAATGTTAGGGATTGGAAGGGACCAATCATCCAGTCCAATCCCCCTGCCACAGCAGGATCACCTAGACCAAGTCGCATAGGTACATATCCAAGCAGGTTCTAAACATCTCCAAAGAAGGAGACTCCAGAACTCCCCTGGGCAGCCTGTTCCAGTGCTCTGTCACTCTCACTGTGAAGAAGGTCCTTCTTACATTTATGTGGAACCTCCTATGTTCCAGCTCACACCCATTGCCCCTTGTCCTATCATTGAATGCCACTGAGCTGAGTCACTTCTCTCAACTTTGTGTCATCAGCAAACTTGCTGACAGTGCATTTCAATCCCTCATCCAGTCATTAATGAATAGATTGAATAGTACTGGTCTCAGTACCAACCCTTGGAAGACTCACCTAGATCCAGGTCTCCAACTAGACTCTGTCCCACTGACCACCACTCTCTGGCTTCTATCCTGCAGCCAGTTCACAATCCACCTCACTACCTGATCGTGGAGACCACAGTTTCTCGGTTTGCCTGCAAGGATGCTGTGGGAGACTGTCTATAGTCACTCTAGTCCTGCTTCTTGCCTTTTTTGAAGACTGGAAAGACATTTGCTCTCCTCCAGTCCCCAGGAAGCTCTCCTGTTCCCCATGACTTAGCAAAGATGATGGAGCATGGCCTATCAGTGACTTCTGCTGTCTCCCTTAGCACTCACGGATGCATCCCATCAGGGCCCATTGATTTATGTGCATCCAGATTGCTTAATTGGTCTCTATCCCAGTCCTTGTCAACCATGGCAAAATCCTCTTTTGTCCTAAGTTCTTCTGGGGCCTCAGAGGTCTGTGCTCATCAGGACAGCCTCCAATAGTATAGACAGACCAAAAGAAGCATTCAGTATTTCTGCTTTCTCTATATTCTCTTTCACCAGGGCACCCACCTCATTTAACATGTGGCCTACATTTCCTCTAGTGTTAGTTTTACCTTCAATGTGTTTGAAGAAGCTCTTTCTGCTGCCCTTGACCTCTCTTGCAAGGTTTAATTGCAAGGAGGCTTTCCCAGTTGGATCCCTGCATCCTCTGTTTAGAGCCTTATAATTACCCCAAGTGGCCATGCCCTCCTTCCATGATTTATAATCTTTCTTCTTCCTTTGAGTTTGCCCAGCAGCTCCCTGTTTAACCATGCAGGTCTTCTGGCTCTCTTTCTTGACTTCCTACCTGTAGGGATGGTCTGTTCTTGAGCTTGAAAGAAGTGGGTTTTGAATGTTAACTATCTTGGGCCTCTTTACTTGCTAGTACCCTGTCCCACGTGATTTCCCCTTGCAATTGCTTTAAAAGGCCAAAGTTTGCCCTCTTGAAGTCCATGGTTGTGATTCTGCTAGGTATTCTGTTCCTGCCACATGAGATCCTAAACTCAACCTTCAACCAGGTCCTCTTTGTTGTTGAGAAGATCCAGCAGTGCTCCTCTCCTAGGGGGCTCTTCCACCATGTGCATCAGGAAGTTGTCACCAATGCACTGGACGAACCTCCTGGACTGTGGCTGCCTGGCTGAGTAGGTCGTCCAGCAAATATCAGGGTAGTTAAAATCCCCCATGAGAACCAGGGCCTGCTGCCAGCTGCCTGTAGAAGACCTCATCAACTTCCTCATCCTGATCTGGTGGTCTGTAATAGACACCCACAACAGTGTCACCCATGCCAGCCTGCCCGTTGATCTGCACCCACAAACTCTCCACTCACTCTTTATCTGCCCCTGAAGAGCACTCAACCCAATCTAGTTGCTCTCTCATATAAAGAGCTACTCCACCACCTCACCTCGCTGGCCTGTCTTTCCTGAAAAGGACACAGCCGTCCATGACCACATTTCAGTCACGTTTCTGTAATTGCCACCAGATCATAATCTCCTGACCTAACACAGACTTCTAGCTCCTCCAGTTCATTCCCCATGCTGGGTGCACTGGTGTACAAGCATTTCAGGGAGCGAGCTGAGCGCTCTGATTTCACCCTAGGAAGGTGGGAGGCTCCTGGCCTCCCAGAGCACTGGCCCGCTGGTGCCCACCCAGCAACAACCCTATTCCCCTTCTAGTCCTTCTAGAACTGTTCACTTTATGGCAATTCACACAGCACTGAGAGCTGTGGGATCTTGGGATCTTTACGGTTCCTTAAATGAAGAAAGGAAAGACTAAAGATTAAATGAGAATACGGATTATAAAGATTCTCAGGTGAGAAAGACCTATGAATATGATTTTAGTTCTTGAGAGTGGCATTAGCTGAGTTTTAAATATTTTCTTTTCCTTTGATTTCCCAGAAAGTTTTCTTGTTAGGGTGCTTACACGTAAGTAATTAACCTTGCCCCGCATTCCAAGGGCCACATATGCCAAAGACCGGGGTGGGGGGAAGATAAATTCATAGTTATAGCAAAGAGAGGAGTTAGGATATATGACCAAAGGGGGGAAAAAAAAAAAGAAGAAAATAACCTACGTCCTTTATAGTTGCTAGGGAGTAGTTATAACTAGTGCTCTAATGATTTCTGATCTTTCGAGGTCCCTTCCCATCCGTAATGATTCTATGATTCTATGATTCTATGAAAAGAAAATGAAAAGAACACCATCCTAAAATTCCACAGCAATAGCTCCTTCATTTAGTACAAAACACACAAGTCTGAAGCACTTCCTACAGAACTTTTTAAAAACAGAAACATAAGTTTTTCCCCCCAAATTGATTTTCTTTTGTTTTGAACTACTGATAAGATCTTGTGATGAGGCACGTCAGGCCGATGAGTGGTGAAATGTTTAGCTTTGCTATCCAGAGTAGTGCCACCTTTTTGAGTGAGTGATTTTCTTTTAGTTTATTTATTTTTAAGACCTGTAGCCATTTACATTTTTGAAATATCACATGCAAAGCACCTGGTGGCCACCTCTCTAGCTGTTAGCTTTTCATTGCTGCCTGTCAGTACCACGCTGAGGGCAGGTGCAGATAGCCTGAGGCTCAGAGATGTTGAGCAATGCTGATAACTGCCTGGAGAGATGAGTTTATATGATGACCTAAGGAGGCTAGGAATAATTTTCAGCACGTGAAAAACAGAACTCTTTTCCTAAACTTGCCTTTCAATTTGTAGTTTAGGACAGCCTGCCCTAAAGTGCAGGGCGCTGCTGACTCCAAGATAACCCTTTACTAATACATGATCCCTGCACACGGTACAACAACAGGACTATGAGCACAACACCTGTCTTCATGGACTGGTAGAAAATGGTGCTTTTGCATTTTGTCCTGCTTGACTCTTAGTAGCCATGACTGGGCTTAACAGAAATTTGAGTGAGGGGTCATAATGCAATTTACCTGATACAGCCTACAAGGATTTCGGTCTATGGTGAAAATATTCAAGTTCTGGTTTCAAAACACTTACAGAAGTGAATGTTACAGAAAAATAAGGAATCACAATCTTTTGGTGATAGGCAATGAGATGAAGTGCTCAGAATCACAGACTAGATTCTGATAGGTGAAACTCAGAAGATACTAGAACTTCAACTAGTTAAGTCTCCAAGGCTTCAATTCTTACCAAACAAATAGCTTCACCACTGAAGGCAAATTCTTGTTTCAAGTGGCACTCTTTCCATAATTAAACACAATCGTTTGCTTATTGTTAACTAATGAGGCATTCATGCTTTAGGAGAAACTTCAAGGGGAGGACAAGAGATTTTTATTTGGAGGGCTTGATGAGGTAATGTGGTTCATAGTTGTAATGTGATTTATTTGTCCAGCAGGTAAGAATTATCTTCAGGGCTGGTTATTGTAGGCAGCCACCAATAGCACGGTCCTCTGGACAGAACGCAAAACCATATCTTGCTGGTAGCACTCTGTGCCGCGCTCTTGGGGAACTCTTTTCTGACAGAGGATACATGTATAGGATTGGAGCACGGCTGATGGACTGGATCCTTGGAAAAAGAGGTTTTATTTACTTTTCATCCTCCTGTGCTGTTTATAGTGTCAGGGCAAATGAATTTCAAAAATCAGAGCTGAGAGGAGAAGTAAGTACGTGTGGAGATTTTTGGGGAGAATAAAGCAAGCCCAAGATAAGTAAGGAGGTGTTGTCTCTCAGGGAAAACCTGAGCTTCAGTAATAAGGTGCTCTCCAGTACAGGACCCCAATGTTTTGTCTAGATTAACACTAGTTTCCATCGGAGCACATGGCGCGCTAACGTAATGTTACACAATAGATTTGTCGTTAAAAAAAGTGAGTTTATGTACAGCTCGCTTAGCCCCTGGCCCATTGGCTCACAACCTGCCTACATTAATTTCTGAAGGTAAGGGTGCCTTCAGAAGTTGTGTTTTTTGTCCTTTAAAATAATATTTAAGAATTTGAAAGTACGGTACTGCGTTCCCATGCGCTGGTACTAGCGTTAGAATCTCTAAAGTATCAGCCAGTTGTGTTTGAGCTGTCTTACCACTGCAAATAATGGTAACACTCTGCTTTCACAATGAACACTCCCCCTGCCCTCCCACATGTATGTTTTGGCTTGAGGGTTGTAGTTTCCTGTTTAAGAGATTTCTTGTTACTGTTCCAAGCCCTGCCCATGCATATGCAGGTGTCACACTGCCAAAAATTGTACCAAGGAATTCACATCTGGTAAATGTAGCAAAAGTACAATTTAATAGGTTTTAAAGTCAAAGTCCAGTGGAAGAACCTGATGAAGATGTGTCCTAAACACTTTGTGTTGTCCATGTGCAACAGCAGTGATGTACAATGGTCAGAAGCCTCCCAAGGAGACGGGACTGTTTAGGATGTCAGGTAGCAACAGGACTGGGGGCAATGGAGCAAAGCTGGAGGTGAGGAGGAAGTTCTTCACTGTGAGAGCAGTGAGAGCCTGGAATGGGTTGCCCAGGGAGGTGGTTGGGGCCCCATCCCTGGAGTTGTTTAAGGCCAGGCTGGATGGGGCTCTGGCCAGCCTGGTCTAGGGTGGGGTGTCCCTGTCCATGGCTGGGGGGAGCTGGAACTGGACGATCAGGTGGTTCCTTCCAACCCTGAGTGATTCTGATTCTGTAAATTCTCCAGTGAAGAGATCCTGCTGTGGCAGGGGGATTGGACTGGATGATCTTTCCAGGTCTGTTCCAATTCCTAATGATTCTATGATTCTATGATTCCAAGTTACTGAAGTGTTCCCTAGTCTGCATAATTCCTGATGTTTTGCTTAGCAAGGACAATACAGTCATGGGCTTTGTTTTTATTTTTCATTCCAAAAAAGACTTTTTATTGGCTCAGAGGAGGTCAGCAATTAGAGGAGGTCAGCAATTGTGGATAATACGTTAAAAATCTTGAATAAAATGAATATGTAGCTGTAAATACAGATAATTGATCTGAATCACAAATCAATGCAGTTCTGTTCTGTTGTGTAACTGAATTTCAGTTTAGTCCAATCCAGCACGCATGGAACTCCTTAAAGAGACTTGACTGTGTGCTAAATTGCTGTCTGAGTAATATTTTGTACCTTTTCATGCTTTTTCGTAATATGACTGTCCTGAAGCCACATACCCTTCTTTAGAAAATGTAAGGCAGTTCTTCAGTAACACTACTTTGAACAGTAGCCTGAATGTGAAAAAGCAGGGAAGCTGACACGTGTCGTGTATTCAAAAGATAAAGGGAGCCAAAACCTAGTAACAGTCTGTTAATTTTAATGCGGTTTGTCAGGGAAAAAATACCTCAGTGTGATAGGCTAAGAGCTCCTGGTCTGTGTGTTCTTCTTCTTCTCCTCGTATAATGCAAATATTCCATGATGATAGTGTGTAATAAACAAAACCGTTGTTGCTGTTCTGCTTTAATGCTGTATCCAGAAAACCCTTGTGCAACTGTTTTTCAGTAGTGCCCTGAGACCCTCCTATGGTCGCACGTCCCTGTGCACACGTAGGAACAGACAGAAAAGCTGTCAGTCCAAATGGGTCTGGTAGAGTCTGCAGGTCAGTGCCAGAGCTCCATCCGGTTCTCCGTGCGCTCGCTTTCTGTGGTTCCGTGTCAAATGTGAGTCTTTGAAGAGGGATCCTGGATGCCACTTCTGAGCCATGTCCTCTGCACGCCGCTGCTGCTCCAGGTGTAGAAAGTACCTTTTCGAGTGCAGTTTGTAGTGGCTGTGAGGCTCTCTCTGTTTGACAGAGCAGTACTGCCTGTTGGAAGGTTTTCTGGTCTTTGGAGCACCAGTCGGGGTTCTTGTAGCTTTCCAGTCGAGGCTTCCTTTGCCATCCTGTGTATAGCAAAGCTGTGTATGTGAGCACTACAGAAACACTCCTGTTCTGAAAGCTTTCTCTGATTTCTTGAATTCAGTCATGTTCATTATGAATGACCTAGCCTGTGGCTATTAAAGTGGCTTGTAGCTCAGCAAGTTCAGAAGTGTCTTTTGTGTCATAGCTACATCGTGTGAGTGGTGGTGGGCTGGTGCAGGAGCTGCAGGGAAGTCTGAATTCCGTTGATGTGGGAGCAGGGAACCAGCAGCGCTTGCCAGCTTCCCCCCAGCCACTGAGGAGGAGCCTTTTCCTATCTCTAACCCACAAGTTGTAGCTGGAGTTCCTCCTCTCCCTTCAGCTTTCCAAGTAGTGTGGTGGTGGATGTCTTATGGTTCTTATCTGCATGAACACATGAGTACAGAGCTTATCAGATTTGGAATGCCAGACCACTTTCCTTTCATATGAAAGAATAAATACACATTCAGGTATTTCTTTCATCTGCAGAGTGAATTAGACATTTTCAGTGTTTTCAAGAGTAATTTTAGTGCCAGGTATAATAATACATTTAAAGTAGTTGTTGGGCATGTGCAATACTTTTTGTCATCAAAATCCCATTTAGTCTTAATCTGATGCTATGAAGTGATACAACCAACAGACCTTAATTTTGTAGTCTGCGCTCCACTCTGGAGTGGTTGGATGCTGTACAGATATGCACACAGACAGCAGAGAAACCTTCCTGAGCTGTCTGTTGAAGACACAAAGCAATTTTGCAAAAGCATATGACTTCAGAAAGGAGCTCATAAGGAGCTCTTATCGTCAGTTATGTAATACAGCGCTGCCAGCTAATGTGCTGCTACGGAGCGATCCCCTTTTGGGAGAGACGGGGACAAGCATCACGCGAACCATGCTGTGGAGTTAGTTTGGCAAAAGCAGTGTTCCTTATGGAGTTCTTTTTCATAAGAGGTAGTTTACAGAAACACCATCTATTGTATGTGTATGTCAACATACTTTTGTAGGCAGATGTGAGGTTCCTCTAAACTGGAAGTCATGTAGTTTACGTAAGTGCTAACCATAGCTAAACTGGATTAGAGTGGGTTTGTGGCCAGTCAATGCTGAATGTGGGCAGAGTGAGCTCACATCTCCCTGCAAAACTCTGTGGAGATGGATCCTATTTTAGGTGGTTTTTTTGAACCTCTCTCCTGTAATAGCGACATCACAGTTTCTGGTATGTGGAATGGTGAAGCCTCACTGTTGCATAATGAGGATGTAGTAGCTCCTTTTTGTGAATAAGGAACTAAGAAGCACAAAGAAATTCTTTTTCTGAAGGTTGAGCAGAAAATCTGTAGCAAAAGCAGTAACTGAGTACAGAGCTTTGGAAACCAGTCTTGAGTGTTCCGTGGTGTTGTTATCCCGTTGTGATACAGCACATGCTTGCTGAGCAGGTGATGGGCGCTCCTTCCTCCTCTGGTGCAGCCCCAGTCTGCTACCTAGGAGCGCAGCTATTCACGTTCAGATCACTGCAGAAGGACTATTAAAAAATGAAAGCACTAGGGAATCAACATTGTGGTTGGCTTGGTTGGGATTTGTTGTTTTGCTTTGCTTGGCTGGTTTTGGTTGTTTTGCTAATGTATGGAACCAAGGAGAGCAAAGAGCTTACAATCAAGTCAGCAAAGCCTAGTTTCTTAATACAATCCTGAGCCACTAAAGAGAAGTGAAACGCAGGGAAGGCAGCAAGAATTTCTTTCCTTCTTTTGTAGAAAGTCTTGTTGACAGCAGTTAATTATCATGTTTACTTTCCTGCCTCAAAATGATCCTGTATTAAGTGTTTTCTGTGTGTGAGTGAAACGTTCTTCACTGAATCATCTCGAAGCTGTGCCCTTTACCTGAATTAAGTGAATTTTTAGAAATCCAGCTCAAAGGTTCTCATCATAATCAGCCTACTGCCTCCCTCATTTTTGTGATTGTGGCTAGGGGCTTGCAGGTCATTAATGTCTTAATTGGGGAGTTTCACACATTTCGGGGGCCACACTGTGGTATGGTTCAGACTCTAAAGTATCACTTGTTTCTGTATTATTCCTCTTTCTCATGTCACATCATGCTATCATTCTGAAAATAGTTTTTAACAGCTGTTGAATGTTACATATTTTAGTCCCAGCAGACCACAATGACAGGCCACACTGTCAAATGATATAACATGATGCCATGCTTTTGACTAAATAACTGCTTCCATTTTTTACTTGCAAACTTCCTTCATGCTCACTGGTGACTGAGCATGGAAAAGGCAGGCTACCTGTTGAGGCTCTGTCTTAGAAGAATCAGAATATTTCAGTAGAAGATTTTCTAAGATGAGTAATTTTGTTCTGCTTTGCAAAAGCTTCTGAAAACTAAAATACCTTGGAATGTTGAGGGCTGGTGGTGTTTAGATGAAAAGAGAAATCATTTTGGAGGTGACATTTCAGTATTCATGGAATTTTCTTTGGTTCATACAAGATCCTACAGCGAAGTGGTGATGCATGTACTTCTTCACCGTGAGAGTGGTGAGAGCCTGGGATGGGTTGCCCAGGGAAGCGGTTGGGGCCCCATTCCTGGAGGTGTTTAAGGCCAGGCTGGATGGGGCTCTGGCCAGCCTGGTCAAGGGTGGGGTGTCCCAGCCTGGTGGGGGGGGTTGGAACTGGATGATCAGGTGGTTCCTTCTGATTCCATGGCTTCTCCAGTGAGGGGATCCTGCTGTGGCAGGGGGATTGGACTGGATGATCTCTTGGGGTCCCTTCCAATCCCTGATGATTCTATGATTCTCTGTTTTATAGCCAGTGTTCTCTTGATGTCAGTATGCATTTGCCAGACAAACAAAAGCCTAGCTTTGCAAAAAGTAGAATCATAGACTCACAGAATCATTAGGGATTGGAAGGGACCCTGAAAGATCATCTAGTCCAATCCCCCTGCCACAGTAGGATCACTTCACTGGAGAAGTTATGGAAGTGAGTTATTCTGATAGATTCTGTGATTCTCTTAGTCAAGTCCATGAAAGACAGATAACTTCCTTGCCACTTCTTTCAAGCCAGACCTGTGACTTTTTGGTGTTTGCAGAAATGACCTTGGCTTTATTTCATCGTATCTGATATTAGGCTACTTCTTTCCTGTTCGTAAAAACCTCCAAACAAATAAACAGTCAAACCCATGCTGTGCTCTTTGCTTCTGAGCAAACCTTTTCATTAAAATGTAGCCTTTTAATGGTTTTCTGAAATGGAATTTTTGAGGCAAACAAAGAAAGGGTCAACCTTTGCTATTTTCACTGAAAGCAAGTTGCCTGAAGTTTTAGGTCCCTTTGGAAATCCTTGTCTCTGTGGTTTCTTTTTTTCTCGTGGTGATGACAGTTTGTGTTTTGGGTTTTTTAACCTGCTTGCCAAGACTTGTGAGTGATACCTGTGGGTGGTTTTCAATAGGTGGTGTCACAGAAATGTACCCAGTTAGTTTGTGTGGATCGTTATCGTGGAATCATGAGGACTAATTTGTATAAACTAGAACACAGGAATCACAGAATCACTCTGGTTGGAAAAGACTCCTGGGATCATTGAGTCCAGCTATGTACCCTACCTTACAAGTTCACCCACCCCTAAACCATATCCCTCAACACCTCATCCAAACTACCTTTAAACACACCCAGGGATGGTGACTCAACCACCTCCCCGGGAAGCCCTTTCTAGTGCCTCACCACACTTTCTGTGAGAAAACTTTTCCTGATGTCAAGTCTAAACCTCCCCTGTTGTAGCTGGAACCCCATTCCCTCTTGTTCTAGCACTAATTGCTTGTGAGAAGAGACCAGCACCAACCTCTCCACAACGTCCTTTCAGGTAGTAGTAGAGAGTGATGAGGTCTCCTCTCAGCCTCCTCTTCTTCAAATTAAAGAGCCCCAAATCTTTCAATCTTTGGATTGAAGGTCTTAGGAAGTTCCACCTAAACATCAGGAGGAACTTTTTTACTGTGAGAATAAGGGAGCACTGGAACAGGCTGCCCAGAGAGGTTGTGGAGTCTCCTCTGGAGACTTTAAAAATCCTTCTGGTTGCAGCCCTGCATGGCCTGCCCTAGGTGATACTGCTTTGGCAGGGGTGTTGGGCTAGATGATCTCTGGAGGTCCCATCCAACCCCTAAAATGGTATAATTCTATGATTTATGAGAATCTAGATCATATAGACCACATCAGTCATAGAAGTCCATATACTGCACCTGCCTTTGCCTCAGTTCCTCTGCCTTGCAGCCACGCTCCACCTTGTGGGTTGAAATACAGAGCAGTACCAGAGCCCTGCAGTGATATTTCACTTTTCCCCCTAATTGCTTGCCCAGAATAAAGTTTTGGTGCTTTGTTCCTAAATTCTCCACGTGAGATGGTGTGCACTGAAGTGTATTTATACACTTTCAGATTAATTAACTGTGACCTTATGAACCACTGTCCTTGTTTAATTGGTGTCTCCAAAGCACGCTAATGGCACAAATCATCTGATAATGAGATTCAGACTTGCTTTTAAAATACATAATAACACTGTGTTGATATAGGAAATGAGATTTGTTGACTCTCTGTTGGCACTACAGGAGAGAAGACAATTAAATGTGTGCTTTCAGCATGGGGGAGGGCTTGGCTGGAATGAATAATATGCACTTCAGGGTGGGTGTATGAAGTAAGGAGGATATTCTACATCAAGATAAGTTTGGTATTCTCTCCTTGTCTCTAGGCAATGTGCAGGACTGGCTGGTGCACCGTAGGATTCAGAAATGGTGTGGGAAGGTGTTTCTTAAAGATTACTGGAGCTAACAAAAATGATGATTTCATCTTAAATATAGTTACATGTTTTTAAACTGAGCTTACACCCACTGTTTTTATGAACTGCAAATTAATCAGATCGCTCCCAGAGAACAAAAAGGTTTTGACCCAAACCAGTTGCCCAGGCTCCATTGCTATTTTCAGGTCAACGTTAGCCGTATCCATCCTCACATCTTGGAAAGAAAACAAGGGCTGCACAACAAAGTTTCTTTGTTTTCACAAGGACTAAAAATGTGCCCTATGTAGACCAAACAATAAAAATAAACTGCTGAACTACCTTCTAATGCATGGGGGTTCTTGAGAGAGGAAACCATGGATATTTAGAGGCATAAAGTGAGTCATTGTGCTAGTTAAAGATTTTTATAAGGCGAGCTCTGTGGGTTTGAGTTGCATCTGTTACCTTTCCAACTAGCACTGAGGGGTATGCAGGGAAAAGAACGTTGAATTCAGTCGTGCCTTATAGTGAATAGGTTGTACTTAGACTGAGCTTCTGACTGGGCTCTGGACCGCTGGAGAAGGACATTGTTTGTCTGTTTTTCCGTATGAATTTTGCCTTTGGTGGGTGCCAGCTAAATACACCTAAACAACATCACTTTGCACCAGCTGAACTGCAAAATGCCACTAACAATATTTAAAAAAAAATTAATATCATGTAATACTTGTAATCAAAACACAAGCAAAAACCCCCAACATAAAACACCAGCCGGTCATGAAAACCTCTGATAGCTACTTGCCTTATTAAAAGATGACCATGCTTGCATTTATGACAGTCCTTGGAAGCTGGAACGGACTGGGTTGCTATGGTGTGAGATGCAGGACAATGAAAGAATTGTTTCCCTTGGTATTGGCTTCCTGGAAACAAACTCTGTGTAAATTACTTGGCTGAAGTAGTGACTACAGTCTTGTGTTATATTTTATGTTGTTCCTGGTTAAAAAGAATAACTGTTCTATAATAATAAAAATATAATGTTAGTTCTGAGCCTTCTTTTTTTTTTTAGCTTTTTCTTTCTTTTTGTATTTCAGGTCAGTTTCATGAATTCAAAAGCCATTTACCAGTGATTTCTGGGAGCTGGGTCTGATTCTCTTGTGTACTTGTAAGTATTTATTGAATAATTTTCTGTTATCCACATCTTTCACTAGTCTTTTAACATGAAGAATAGCAGCTATTTTAAAATGTGACTGTCACATCTTGGGTATTACAGGTACTTCAGAATGCTCTCTTATGAAGAGGGGTACCTAACGACTTACAGTACTTGAAGGGGTCTTTTGCCTCTGTTATTCAGGGGTACTACAGGTGCTTGAACAAACAGTGAACATTCCCCTTATTTCACACTTTCTTTGGGTTTACATAATTGTAATAATGATAATGAGATAACAGTGCTGCTTACAGTAACACCTCAGTTGTGACTCTTGCTAATGATAGCAATGCATCTTCCCGTTGTGATGAAAACTATTCCTGGAAGTGACTTTTTCAGGACTTTCAGAGGAAATGCTGCAGGGATTTATTGAGGAAACATTAGGATGACCAGTATATGTGTGTGTATCTATCTGTCTGTCTATCTATCTATCTATCTATCTATCTCTATCTATCCATCTCTCTATCTATCTATCTATATCTATCTCTCTGTCTCTGTCTCTCTCTCTCTCTGTCTCTCTGTCTCTCTCTCTCTAGCTCTCTATCTATCCATCTCTGTCTCTCTCTCTCTATCTAATCTCTTTATGCACCTTGGAGAAAGTTACCTTTATGGATGCAGCAAAATGTCCGAGACTGCAGTCATGTAGAACATGGTCCAAGACAACATTTCAGTGCACGTCCAAGCTCAGACACAGCAAATGATACCAGGCCTGTGCATAAATGCTTTGGGAGAGGGAAAGTCGGAGAGGATCTGGGAAGCAGATTTATTTACACCACAAGCAGAAAGCACTCAGGACTGCAGTTTTGGATAGTCTTAAGCTTTAGTCATGTATAGTAAGGAAAATCTAATGGGGCTTAGACTTGGCATGATATAAATTATTGTAATACCTCTTGTATGATGTAGTATAAATGAAACCAATCTCTGCAGCTTGTTCTCTTAAGTCACAAAGATAGTTTATGAATAAATATTTATTCTATAATTTGTGGAAAAAGATGTTCACAAAGCTACATTAATCAGGGAAAAACATGTCTGATTCTCTGCTCAATATGGAAATGTGTTCAATTTGTACTAACACTTACTCTTTACAAATGTTCATTTTCATATAGGGTTTTGCTATTATATTTGCAATTTCCTTCATTTACAGGTCAGCATCTTTTTAATGAGCATTGTGAGTCATATTTAAAGAAAATACTCTTGTCAAGTAAAATAACCAATTTAAAAAGAAGTATTTCCATTGAAAAATGGTTCTGAGGAGGCAATGTAAATTGATTACTGAATTGAGAGTGAGGAGTTGTAACTCTTCCTGGCTTTGCCAATGCTTGTTTTTTCCAGGCAATCAGTTAGGCTTTCTTTGCCTCATTTTTTTAATCCATAAATGGAAACAGCAGTATATCAGTCAATACAAACAGTACCTCTTAGTACTGCAGTATGGAATAAACATCTTTAAAAGACATATAGATGTAGTGCTGAGGGATGTGATGTAGTGGTGACCTGCCTGTGCTGGGTCAATGGCTGGACTTGATGATCTTGAAGGTCTCGTCTAACCAAAATGATTCTGTGTTTCTGTGCGTTCCATCAAAGCAATGAGATCATAAATACAATGGCAGATTCGTGGTGACCTTCTTTGTACATACCAGGCTAATTGGCTGAGAACACCGAAGTATTATTTAATTCGTATTCCTGTAGTATGATGAACAGATAAAGGGCTGTATTAACTGTAGAGTGGACTCCTGATCCAAGCCCTGCTTTTCTTGGCTGACAATGACAAAAAGCTGTGGCAAACAAAATTCACGTTAAAAGTAATTTTAAAACAATGCTTATGTTTAGGTCAATCAAGTAAGTACTTAGACTTTAACAAGAAGTATGGATTGTTGTAATCATACAGCTGTAGACTTGCTTTTGCAGAAAAAGTACAGTTAAGACACTTTACAGAATTGTGGCTGTGGGAGTTGGAAGCTGCTTCAGCAGCCTTACCAATGAAGCCAAAGAAATGACTGCACAAAATGAACCACAGTCTAGTTTTTTGTAGGTTTTCTCTGCAACTCAGAGTTTGATCACACTGACGTGAGTGGAGAAGCTAACGTTCTGGCTGGCTGCTCCTGTTCTCCGATTAAAGGATTTATTTCAGTATTTAATGCCATACGTCTAGGAATATATGCAAAACTTAAGTTCACGTAAGCTGAAAAGAAAATATGCTGATGACACAAAGCTGGGTGGTGTCACCGACACCCCAGCAGACTGTGCTGCCATTCAGCAAGACCTGGACAGGATGGAGAGCTGGGAGGAGAGCAATTGAATGAACTCTAACAAGGGCGATTGTAGAGTCTTGCATCTGGGCAAGAACAACCCCAAGTTGGGGACTGACCTATTGGAGAGTAGTGTAGGAGAAAGAGACCTGGGGGTCCCGGTGGACAGCAGGATGACTATGAGCCAGCAATGTGCTCTTGTGGCCAAGATGGCCAACAGCATCCTGGGGTGGATCAGAAGGGGGTTGGTTAGCAGATCAGGAGAGGTTCTTCTCCCCCTCTACTCTGCCTTGGTGAGACCACACCTGGAGTATTGTGTCCAGTTCTGGGCCCCTCAGTTCANTAGAATGGTTACTATGGTGAGGTGACTGTGGAAGCTGACAAGATCAGGCTC
>VXBP01000413.1:0-10845 GCA_013400115.1 Rhinopomastus cyanomelas
TATCCAGTGTCCTAAGCTATTCATTGTCTGGCAAAATTTGCCCGAGATGTCATCGAGACCTTACTGCGGAGAATGCGGGCAGTTCATTGATTTGAACCTGCTAAAACTGGTGGAGAAACCCCAACCCGCTACACTTGGTCTGGGTGATCCTGCTGTGGCAGGCAAATTGGATCTTTCAAGGTCCCTTCCAATCCCTAATGATTCTATGAAAAAAATCTAAGGAAAAAAAGGAATGGTCCTACTGAGTTTGCCTCATTGGGTTTGAAACTACCTCAGAGCAACTTTAGCCTTTCTATTTTCAGTAAAATCTGGAAGAGGTTTTTATATTAGAACTCAAACATCAAGTGATAAATGCACTTTGAACTGGAAATATGTTTTAAAAACCTTTTCAAACCAGAAATTCACTGAAATGAAAATGCATTTTCCCATAGATGGGCTTGGCTTTGACAGAAAGATGTCAGCATAAAATATACCCATCAGCTTCAGGCTGGATGTCAGGGACAAGAGCCAAGCGATTCCTGATTTGGCCTCCCAAAACATTTCTGCAGTGCCCAACCACTCAGCAACTCTCACAGCTCCTTTGTCAGCAGCACTATCAGTTCATCAGCGTTGCTCAAAGTCAGCAACCGCCCTCCCAGCAGAGCTGCTCATCAGCAAAGTTCTGACTCCTGCCCTGCCGAGGCAGGAGTATTTTGCTTACAATGGAGAGGGACAGTTACTTTCATTCCCATTTTGTCTTCATTTGCTGTCATCAGCCCAAAGACAGGAACACCTAAGAGACAAATACCTATCCTGCCCAACCCCATTAACACTTTGGAATTAACATTTGGTTCCAACAGGCACCAAGTCATGAGTTTGAAAATACCACAACTCGTCCTGCACCTGAAAGCGTGCCCTGGGTTGGTTTTAACTCCCACCCCAAAGTTACGTTGAACACACCCGTAGTCACGAAGCTTAGCCCAGCACGTCCAGCTAGCAGGAAGCCAGAGCAGCACAAGGTGCCTGACTGTGTGTCCCACTGCCACCCAGTCACCACAGGCAGCTCATCCCCACGGCTGCCAGGAGCTCTCTACGGAAGGTTGTGCAAAACACACCAGCAACACCCAGCTCTTTCACAATCAAGACCTAATGAGCCCAAGAAGTCTTTTGTATCTGTAGAGTTCAGGTGGTGGTTGGACTCAAGCAGCTGGCACAGAGACGCCCTCACAGATGGACCTTGTGCTTGTGTGAACCATCAGGCTCCAGAATAAGCAATTCTTCACCACAGGATCATAGAATCATTAGGGAATGGAAGGGACCTTGAAAGATCATCTAGGCCAATCCCCCTGACACAGCAGGATCACCTAGACCAAGTCACACAAGAACACATCCAGGTGGGTTTTAAATGTCTCCAGTGAAGGAGACTCCACAACCCCCCTGGGCAGCCTGTTCCAGTGCCCCATCACTCTCATTGGGAAGAAGTTCCTTCTCACATTTATGTGGAACTTCCTATGTTCATTAGAACCATTGCCCCTCGTCCTATCACTAGATGACATTGAGAAGAGCTTGGCTCCATCCTCCTGACACCCACCCTTCAAATGTTTATAGACATTAATCACCCCTCAGTCTCCTCTTCTCCAACCTAAAGAGACCCAGCTCCCTCAGCCTCTCCTCGTAAGGGAGGTGCTCCACCTCCTTCATCATCCTCGTTGCCCTACGCTGGACTCTCTCCAGCAGCTCCACATCCCCCTTGAACTGAGGGGCTCAGAACTGGACACAATACTCCAGGTGTGGTCTCACCAGGGCAGATTTCCTGGGGTTCTAATAAAGTTGCATCTCTCCTCAGCTGTATTTCTGTTTGAATTACCCTGGGAGCCACCTTGGCACCTGCAAGACAAGATGGAAAGGCTTAGAAATGGATCAAAGGGTGGGAATGGGGTCCAAGTTGACTCTTCTGATAAACACACAGAACCTGCCATTAAATAGTGCTTTGGAGAAGAATTTGAGATGGAATTAAATCTCTGTTTGGAGCTTCCTGCCAGTGTGGACTAGAGGCAGAAACCCCAGATTTTTATCCTTCTTGAGCAAGCAGGAGTAGTTAAGTCCCAGAGAAATTCCCTCAGACTGACAAGCACATCTCCATGGGAGATAACCCAGCAAAGCAACTTCTTCCTGGAATGGGAATGCTGGTAAAAATAACAGCATCTGAAAATACACACCCTGATGTCACTGCCTTGGCTAGTACAAACCCATCACACTTTGCTCAACACGAGCAAAGATTACTCTTATGAAACCAGGGGCACCTGGTTTGTAGAGTTGGTAGAGCATGGGACTCTGAATTCCTGGGGTCATGAGTTTGAGCCCCATGTAGGACAGCTTGAGACAGTACTGTAGGCTGACCCTGCTCCAGCAGGACTTAGATGATCTTTTGAGGTCCCTTCCAACCTGTAACATCCTGTGATTGTGTGAAACAGTATTATCTCTGTCTGCTCCAAAACAACTGTCTTCTGCGGGAGCCAGAAAGAGAAGGAAAGGAGTGGGAGGACTTAAAAGTGGGACAGAGAGTGTAGCATCTGCCTTTAAAGACAGCATCCTGCTTAGCATAGGTGACATAGCTGTGTCCTCTGAAGACAGGAAAATCCAAGCCTAGTGTCAGCAGTCTGCTGTCTCCTGAAGAACACGGCCACCAATTCCACCATCTTTACCCTCAAGGTGAAGCAGTACCAGTTACCATGGCAGAACAGTAATGTTTTGTGTCCAGAACAAGGATGAAAATAAACTCTAAACCAACAAAACATGGGGTGCTGATTGCAAGTTTTATTCCACATTAAATGTAGAATCATAGAACAGTTTCAGCTGGAAGAGACCTTCCAGATCATTGAGTCCAGCATTTTCCTAGCCCTATCAACACCACTAAACCCTGTCACCCAACACAACATCTACCCTTCTCTGCACTGCCTCCAGGGATGGGGACTCAACCCCCTCCATGGGCAGGCTGTTCTAGTGCCTGACAACCTTTTCAGGAAAAGAATTCCTCCTGACATCCAACCTGAACCTCCCCTGCTGCAGCTTAAGGCCATTTCCCCTCATACTAGTCACTAGGGAAAGCAGACCAACCCCTACCTCTCTACAACCTGCTTTCCAGTAGTTGTAGAAAGCAGTGAGGTCTCCCCTCAATCTCCCCTTCTCCACGCTAAACATTCTCAGATCCCTCAGCCATTCTTCACATGATGTCTGTTCCAAATCCCTTACTGGCTTGGTACCCACCTCTGTCCCCTCTCCAGCCCTTCCATGTCGCTCTTGCAATGAGGGGCCCCACAGTGGACACAGGACTTGAGGTGTAGCCTCACCAAAGCTGAGAAGAGGGGAAGGATCGCCCCCCTGCTCCTCCTGAACACACTATTCCTGATGCCAGCCAGGAAACAAACCTGCTGGGGAAAAAAAGAAGGAAGAAAGGAAAGGTTTGACTGATGGCTGAAGAGGCTTTGGCCAGCTGTGGCTCAGGGTTCAGAAATTTCTTATTAGGCTGCGGTAGCACAGTTCCATTTGTTCAATTATTTTATGTTAGTACGAATGATTAGGTTTCCTGCACAGTTATTGGGGCCCAAAAGGCACTTTTATTTCCCTCATTTATCATGTGCAGCAGCTCTCAGCTGAAGTGGAGAGAGGTAAATAACCCTGAACCGCTAGAACACAGTCATCCCGGCCACAGGAGCTTAGGGAAAATGCAGATTTAAACTGCTCACATTAGTGTTTTATCTGCATTTCAGTGGGAATGACTAATTTAGCACCAAGCTCAGCAATAAGGCAGCACAGAGGGACAAGACGAAATATCTGTGCCTACAGCACCTTACAACTTTTCATCTAAATATTAATTGCAAAACAAAAGCACGACAACTGCTCCAGCTACCAGCAGTGGGGAAGGCAGTGCTTAAAGCAACCTGACAGTGCCACAGCCATTGAGTTTGGGGCACTCAAAGATTTGTTGGCTCTAATGAAATTTGAAGATGAAAATATAGATCCAAAATGTTCATCAGTTGCTCTGGAATCAGATTCTGCTGCAACTGTTCATCAAGGTCTAGGTCTGGTATAAGGAAGCACCTCTGCAAGGAAAGACACTGGAGTCTTTCCTGCCCAATCTCCATCCATGGGGGTGTTTAAGGACAGACTGACTGTGGCCCCTCAGTGGTCTGGTCTGGCCGATGTGGTGGTGGTGTTGGGTCCTGGGCTGGGCTGGATGAGCTCAGAGGGCTTTTCCAGCCTCAGTCATGCTGTGAGTCTGTGACCTGTTTGCATGTTATAGCAGAAAAACACGCTCCCTCACCTCGGGTCCCCAGGCTTAGTGACGTAATTACTGTCACTATTTGCCTCAAAACTCAAGCCCAGTGATATCCACTTGGTGCAGCCTGCTGTCCCAGGACTGGGTAGATCTAAAATGCCTGGGTATACAAATGCCAGGTCAAAGCATCCAGCGTTGTGTCCAGCTCAGCTCCAGACAGGATGAGGGACATACAGCATGGATCTCCACTCACTCTCCTGGCAGATGCTACTGGAGATAGCAGTGAGGTCTGCAAGGCTGGTGGATCCCTGAAACAGGCTGCCTAGAGAGATGATGGAGGCCCCATCCTTGGAGACATTCAAGGTCAGGCTGGATGGGCCTCTGGGCAATCTCATCTGGTGCGTGATGGCCCTGCTTGTTCCAGGAGGGTTGGGGACTAGATAGCTTTCAGAGGTCTCTTCCAACCCTATGACTCTATGAGATGTCTGCAGAGCTGGGCAACAGCAGAGACAGCAGCTCCTGCTGATGTGGGTGAATTAACTATCAGCAAAGATGACAAGAACCCAACTTCTCCTTGCATTTCATCTCTCTAAACATCAGAGACCCTCTTACACTGCAGGCAGGCAAACCTCAACTTTCTACTCCTTCCCTTCTGCTGATCCATGCAGCATCCTCTGCTCAATTCCCAGACTCCTATCCTTTCTTCTTCTGCACCTTTCCACGTCTTGGGCCTGAAGTAAAGACTTACTAGAGAACTGCTCACTCCTGAGCTAGCACTGACCACAAGCCTACTGAGAAGGGCTTTGGAAAGTGCCAAAGCACTTTCAGAAGTAACCATTCCATGGTCAACAGCCTCTGCAGCTCATGGTGTTACAGCTCCCAGCTCTCACACCTTCCCTTACTGGTACCCTGGGACACTCCACCAGCATTACAGCATTTACCTTCCGTTCATCCAGTGGAGCAAAACTGTACTGAAGTCTCAGTTTTGTGAGGCACAACGATGGCCCTAGAAAAGGACCCGACTCACCAGAGGTTCCTGGGACACCTGAGCACAACAACCTATCCCCTCCAAACCCCCATCCACACTGCCTCTTCACAGCAGTAAAAGAGGCTAAATAACCTATTAGTTAAGTTAAATAACCTAATAAATAAACCTATTGGAACGTGTTTGGGGCATATGCCAGAGTTTCTTCTGCAACAAGGACTGTTTATTCACTCTGGGGTGCTGGGCCACCCTGTGGAAATTATTAGGAACCTGAAACAAGATAGAAACCAGGAGTGAATGGAGAGGTTTTTGTTAGCTACTGCTTTATAACGACTTGTGTGCCCAAGACAAAGAGGCAGCAGAGACCAGGCTAGCGGGGAGAAAGCAGAACACCGACAGCTACTTAGAGGCTATTTCAGATTAGCTAAAAAGGACTCAAAAAATGCAAAGGCAAGAGGGAACACGTCTCTCCCCCACTGCTCAGCTCCTGCCATGCTTAATAAAATGGAACGTTACGCGTTCTTTTTAAACGGAAAAAGTGCATGAAAAATACGTGAGTCCTTTCATTGGGTTCTACCAATGGAAACAACCCATGCAACCCCACGTTTGACCAAGTGCCAGCACCAGAAAGGACAGTGGTAGAGAGCAGGCAGAATCCTTGATGCTCTTCTCTGCTTCTGCCCCCTGACTTTTACAGATCTTTCTCAGCTGTGAGATACCCACCTGTCACCAACGGTAGAGATCTGACCCAAAGATGCAGTTTGGGAGCTATCGCCCAGCAGCCACCTTCTCTCTCCTGCAGTGAGCTGATGAAAGGCTAAGAAAGCAGGGCTGAGCTTGTTCTAAGACTTCAGTAAGCCTTGTCCTGCAGGAACTGAACAAGCACAGCAGTAGAAACCCAGAAAAAGGATCACCTACACCCTGTGATCTGCTGTCTGGGACTGCTCCTGCTAAGCAACAGGCGTAGAAGGGAGGAAGCCACCCCCTTTCTAGGTAACACTTTGCAGCACTCAGGAAACCTGAGATTGTTTTATTATTATTTTACAACCATGTGAATGTTCTGAACAATTAGTCTCATTTAATCACAATGGTTTCAGTTAGAAGGGACCTCAGAGATCATCTAGTTCTAGCACCCCTGCCACAAGCAAAGACACCTATCACCAGGCCAGGTTGCCCAGAGCCCCAGCCAACATTCCAGGGGAGGGGCAGACATCATTCATTATGTTTTTCCATTCTTCCTCCACTAACAATTTTAACCCCCATTGTCCAGTTTCACTCAGCCAACACAAAGCTTTCGGACCCAAGTTGCTGTGAAGAGACAGACTTGAGCAACTTCATCAAAGAAAAGGGGAACCACGGACTTTGCTTCTCAACCGCCAGGAAACTCACACAAAGGAGACATTGGAGAGATCTTTAGGAAAAAGGTAAAATGCCTTTTCTTAACAAAAAGTCTTCACAATAGAGAGAGAGCGAAATTCAAGCACAACATACAAATTCACATAAAACAAAGCTGTGGAAACCCTACAAAGACAGGCTGAGCGAGCTAGGGATTTTCAGCCTGAAGAAGAGAAGGCTCTGACGGGGGGGACCTGATAGTGACCTGCCAGCACCTATTGTAAGTCAAGCCGTGGTCAAAACACCCAAACCTAGCACCAGCCTCAGAGCCAAGTATTAATCTGTTGAATGATTCTGTTTACGAAAAATAGCAGAGCAGTGAAAGCCCATTTCAGACCCAGTTAAGAACCCCCCAAGAGCTTTGCTGATGGGTTTGTCTTGGTTAGGGCAGATCTAGACAAGCTGCAGCCCCAGAGACATCGGCCAGCATAAAGATGTTAGACTGGTGCCCAAACGGTCGCAGCCTGATCTGGGCACGATGGCTGGAACAAAGCAGGCAGCAGCCCCAGCAGGGTTCGCAGCTCTTCATCATGGCCTGTTCAATCAGAGAATGTCTTTTACAGCAACTCAATTATTTTTTACAAGAAATAAAAGCTTAGTGCAACCTGAAAGAAATGAAGCTGGGCATTGCGGAAGGAGAGCTTGTTATAAAAGCAACCTGCGTGGGGGTGAAGGGGAGAAAGGGGGGGATGCCAGCTACAACAGGCTACAGAGGAAAAATCAGAGAATAGTTGGGATGAATTAAGTCATCAGTTAATTCATCCCATCAAGTTGGGATGAATTAATTCAGTTTTTAATTACTCCTACACAACATCCTGTGTTTACCTCACGTACGTTGGGGGCTTTAACAAGGGCCACCACCGGCACCCCATTACAACAGCACAGCACACCCTCAGCTTGAGCCCAGGCTTACTGCATTACAGTGAACTTTAAATACTGCTGCTCCTCAAAGATGATGATACGGGGTCAAGAACATAATACCCGTTGCAGAGAAATCTAATTCCAAAGCTGGGAAAGTCTCTTCCCACCCCGAAATGGCTTTAGATATTGAAATGAATCCCACATTACAGCTCGGCTTTGGTCCAAGTGGAAATTCTGACAGATTTATTACTACCTTACCAAGTGACTTTGTGGTTTCAAAAAAGCCCCACATATATTCTTCTAAAACCCATTTATCCAGACAGAATTCAATAGTTACATGAGGTATGCTCATTTAATTGGAATTTGCTCCTAGCATGTGACTCCAGGGCTGCAGCACCCCACTGACTCTCGCATCCTTTATTCCAGCCACCTCACGCCCGCATTCACAGAGCCACTTAAAATCACGTCCAGGTACTTTCCTTTATGCCTCCACATTCTCAGAAAATTGCTTTTTAACTTGGGTCAGCTTCAATTTTAACTTTATTTTTTCGAAAATGTTTTTAATCTGCAGCAGCTCAGCATTTATACAGCTCATTTTCCAGAAATGAAGGAAGTGGCCAAGTCCTCATGACCCCAAAGCAAGCAGCAACATTCATTGAACATGTTGGGAGGCTCTGAGGGAGACAACACAAAGAGGCTCAGTTCCAGCTCCTCCTCAAGCCTCCAGCCTGGATAGTGCTTGGTAATGCTGGGTTGAGGGACGCTCTGCCCAGCACACATGTGACCATAAGGCCACCTGCTGAGGAGTGAAGAAAGCTAAAAGCTCTTCCAAGAGCTAAGGACAGCCCTGCAGAAGGGGAAGCAGAAATCATCACTCAGCTAAAAGCTCTCGGTTGTACTAGCAGACATCTGAAATAACTTGCTCAGCTCAGGTCACCTCAAAACAAGCGGACGAGATGTTAGAGGAGTCTCCAGGGCACCGCTACATGATCCTCCTTCAGCTGCAGCAGAGGTGACACCAGGACTCCGGGAGCTCTCACAGACAGCACAGCAGGAGGGTCTGGCAGAAGGGAAACCAGAAAGGAAAACTGCAGAGATGTGGACTGGTTTCCAGTCACTGTAACTACTGCACATCTCAGCCCCATTACAATACTCCAAAGATTTGACACAGGATGCATCACCATTTACAACACACTCTTGGCAAGGGCTACAGCAGCACCATCACAGGAAGAATAATGCTGGATCTGGAGTAACTCCTTGCCTTCCCCACTCCTCTCAGCACAATACTAGCAGCAGAAACTATGTCCACCTTTTAGCAGAATTTATTTAACACTGAATCATAGAATCATCAAGGCTGGAAAAGACCTTCAAGATCATCAAGTCCAACTGCCTGTCCTACAATCCCCCAACCACTAACCCATCTCCTGAAACACCCTGGCTACCTCTCTGTTGAACCCCTCCAGGTACTGTGCCTCCATCCCCTCCCTGGGCAGCCTGTTCCAAGGCCTCCCCACTCTTTCTGGGAAGAAGTTTTTCCTAAGATCCAACCCGAACCTCCCCTGCCACAACCTGACCCCATTTCCTCTTGTCCTGTTGCTACTACCTAGGGAGAAGAGATCATCTCCCGCCTCACTCCACCCTCCCTTCAGGCAGCTGTAGAAAGCAGTGAGGTCTCCCCTCAGCCTCCTCTTCTCCAGGCTGAACAGCCCCAGCTCCCTCAGCCTGTCCTGTTCTGCAGACCCCCTAACCAGCCCAGTTGCCCTTCTCTGACCCCTCTCCAGCACCTCCATGTCCTTCCTTTATGTCTTGCTCTGTGTATAGACAGAGAAGAAAGGAATCCAGAAGTGAGAACAGGACAGCAGTTTTGGTTCCAGATCACCTGCTCTAGCTACAATATCCTTCCATAAACATCTTGCTCTGGCAGCAGGATTGGACTAGATGATCTTTAGAGGTCCCTTCCAATCCCTAATGTTCTGTGATTCTGTGATATCAGGATCCAGCAGTGCTCCTGTTAATTTCCAATTCATAACAATTGGGCACTTATTGCAATAAATAATGCAGAATCAGCAGGGACACTAGGAAACCTGCATCACACAGACATGAAAGAAGGCTCCAAACACAAAACTTTGACTAAAAGAAAATCCTGATAAATGATTGACTATAACCTATTAGAGGATGTAGAAGCTACTGACTGAGCTTCTGAAAGTCAACCAAGTAGCTTTTAAAATACATCCTGTACTCATTTGCACTTCTGTAATATATTATTAAAGTTAGAGTAGCTGATGCTTCATGTATCTCTTTGTCCACTTCCAATCACAGTGCCAAGTACATTTATCTGAAGGACATTATTTTAATGAAGTCATTTATGCCCTTAAAAATTAATATGTCAGAGCAGTTAAAGTCTAGTGACTGTGACCAAACCAAATAATATATAATGGAGAAATCGGATGAGGAAAAAACCACCCCTGGCCTCGAGTCAAGGTTAAGTAGTTAACCTTAGGAAAAAAAGAGAGAGAGATGAAAGAGAAGCCAGCACCAATGATATGTCCCCTTGATGTGCCACATAAACGATACCATCACACTGTCATCACCCTGCTGTGTACAGCTGTGAATCGAGGTTTTTAACTACCACTGGACTATACCCTGGAGGCATCAGGAGTTTTAGCTCCATTCGAGGAAATAAAAACAATGCTCTTGTGGTCTGGAAGTGCTCGACCTAAGAGAAGCCCTTTTAGCAGTGCATTAGCAGAACTTTCCAGAGAGCTACGGCTAAAACTGTCATTTTTGTAGTGAGGAGGTTCAAGTAAGCTCAAGACACTACAAAATGTGATGAGACTTTCGCTCTTCCAGTTCTTTCAGCAAAGTCATACAGAAACTGCTTAATTCCATCAGCGCACAGAAATATTTCATTCAGCATTTGCATAAAGCTGTAGCAGTCTGTCACCGCAGCAGCTTCTTACATCAGAACCAGCTCCAAGTCAGGCCTTCCTGTCCTTAAATAACTCAGCTTTGCCCACCATCAGGTGAAACTGAACCAGGTCCAGCCCTCCAGCCCTAACAAGCCGACAACGTGAGCAAATGGAATACAAAGCCCATGTGTTTCAAGGGGGAAGGGGTGAATAACCTCTTGCTGGCTGGTGACAAGCACTGGGGCAGCTCACCAGCAGCAGAGGGATGGAGAGCCAGTGAGGGCCCTCAACTTGCCCTGGAACAAGCCAGGGATGATGAACCAGGGCAGTCTGTGGAAATCAAGGGCAACTGGCACAAGAGGAGGACAGGGCCAGCCCAGCTGAAGTGCCTCTATGAAAATGCACAGAGCTTGGGCAACAAACACGATGAATTAAGG
>VXBP01000413.1:11452-78178 GCA_013400115.1 Rhinopomastus cyanomelas
ACTAGGGAAGGTGTGGGCCCCCTCAAAAAGGAAACAGGTGATGTGGTCACAAGTGACATGGAAAAGGCTGAGGTTCTCAATGACTTCTTTACCTCGGTCTTCACTGCAAAGGCCTCCAGCCTCACTCCTGGAGTCATGGAAAACAATGGCAGGGACTGCAGGGAAGAACTGCCCATCATAAGTGAAGATCAGGTTCGTGATCACCTGAAGGACCTGAAAGATTTCAAGTCCATGGGACCTGACAGGAACACCCACGGGTCCTGAGAGAACTGGCAGATGAGCTTGCTAGACCCCTCTCTATTACATTCCAAAAGTCATGGTGGTCTGGTGAAGTCCCCACTGACTGGAAAAGGGGACTCTGAGCTAAACACTCATGAAGGCCAAAAGTATCCAGCATCCCCCATCCCACTCCCAACAAAGTAATGGTGTTTCCTCCAGCAGAGAAAGCCCATGATCACATCCACCTCTCTTCCCTCAGCTGTGTCAGCTCCACCACACCACTTGGTGTCATCTGCAAACATGATTCAGCTGTCCATGTAACTAAGGAAGATCTAAAGTAGTAGTGGTTCCACTATAGACTCCTAAGGGACACCACTTATTTTTTCTGAACATTAAGCCATTGACCACTACCCTCTGAATGCAACTACTCACCAAAGAGTCCGCCCATCAGATCCATACATAACCATTGCATATCCAAATCCAACAGAGAGAAAAGGATATTGAGGGGAACCATGTCAAAGGTTTTGCAAAAATACAGAGATGATGTCCACAGCTCTTTCATCATCCACTGATTTTTTCACCTCATCAAAGAAGGCTACTCCATAGTCCACCAGGACTTGCCCTAGACAAAGCCATGCTGCCTGAAAGATACCCAAGATTACAGCAGTTCACAGAATTACAGAACATTAGGGATTGGAAGGGACCCCGAAAGATCTTCGAGTCCAGTCCCCCTGCTACAGCAGGGTCACACTCAACCAATGTTCAAACAGGGGTTGACTTTGTCACTATCAGCTGCCAGTGTTTCCAGACAAGAAAAGCCTCGGCCCACTTGCAGAAGTCACAGATATTAACCCATTTTTCTTGCCCCGTGGAAGCTACTGGTTGGAAGAACAACCTTCCCCATTGAAAGGAGCGCAGCAGTCTCTGAGGTTCATCTCCAAACTGGGTTAATGTATCTCCAAAACATTTTGTAAGGTAAAGAAATGTAACTGACCTTGCAATTGCAGAACCCAGTTGTGGAAGCTTCCCAAGAAGCCCGTGTGTTCATGTCTTTCATAGCAGATATTTAGTTATATGATAATTACCTACAGCTTGCAGCTCAGCTTCTAGTTTTATGAAATATAAATTGCACTTCACTCAAAAGTGTACGATGAGCATTTAAAGGACTTAATTAAGGGGGTTTTAAGATTTTTCTGACGACTTTAAGCCAGGGAATGGAAAGCAGATGTACCTGCAGACTGAAACCTGCTTCACAGAAGAACAAAGTAGAATTGCTAATGTAATAGCAGGACGGATGAGCCTTTGCAAGGGAAAAAAATATTCACTTTACCAAATACCTTTTATTTTTGTAATAACAAACAAAATATTTCTGTCGAGCTGCATGATGAAAGGGACCGGGGGGGAAGAAGTAGTACTGCCAGCTCTCAGATATGAACAAAAAGGCTCTTTATTCCAAATATTCAGGACTTGGAAACCTGAAGTTGTGTCAGATCCACAACGTCACTAAAGCAGATGGACCAAAAAAGAAATTAAACTCATTTCTATCTTCATAAGAGCCTAGAAAACATGAATGATGAAAGCTGAAAGATGGAGTAAAGAAAAATAACTACCTGCATTTACATACTGCAGTTCTGTGACTGCTCTGACCTTCCTCTTGATCTTAGACTGTTTGATGACCATGGTGGTACTTCTGCTCTGCCTTATCTTCACAGTACTGCAAGCTCAGGCCTAGAGAGAAGGTATGAGGACACAAAATCACCACAGGCAGAGGTCTTACCTACTACAAAATATTGCTCAGGAGATGCTGTTATCTGGTGGCCATACTAGTACCACACAGATCCTCAAGACAACCATTATGCAGACAGATGAATCATCTTCTGTGGCTCTGTTCATCGAAGGCAGGAGAGGCGAGCTGAGAAAGGTGCCAAGCTGTGAACTCTACCTTTTGGAGCTGCAACAGGGTAAGTTTTTGTTTTAGATTAGCAGTGAGGTATGTCCATGCTATTAACTACATCTGGATTCACTAAAGGTGAACATAAAACATAAGAGAATAAAACTAACCCACAGGATCTGCCAGTAAATTCTGGGGAGAATTCGTTCCTGGAAGGGAGAAAGCATGGGACTGCAGGAGCCCAAGGAAAAGCAAGCAAGATGGGTGTTAAACTTATCATTTCTGAGGACTGAAGGAAAAAGGGGATTAAGAAACCAGAAGTCTATGTCACCTCTTGAAGGAAAGGCAAGAAACCATTCAATAGAGCAGAAATTAATCCAAAGTGAATGGTAAGGAATTTGTAAAACTCTGTAGCAAAGTCCTGCCCACCAAGAGCTGAATTTTAGTCTCTTGCAGTAACATGACCACTAGGTGACCTGCATTCACACTGCAAGAACTTTCTCCCAGCTCAGGACTGCAGAGTGAGAAGCCCCTTCCAGCAACTCTCATTGCTTCCACCAGCTAGAATAAAAAAATCCCAAAAAAGAGTGCAGAGAGAATACAGAGCTTCTTGCATACCTGAGATTAATCACATTCTGGCATTAAATGTCACAAGTGCTTGTTCATGGTGTTGGGCACAGGAACAGAAAGTTGCATAGGAGTTGTTATATGGTGCATCCTCTTCTGTACATAACAGTGATGGTCTCCCAGTGACTTTTGCAGGAGCTTTTAATTGATTAGCTTGGAAGCAGAGCTAGACAGTGCAATTGTTCATCTGAGACACTAGAGTGAAAATGGACTGTTGGCTTGAGCCGACTTGGGAGACCTATAGATACCAATGCTGCTTCATAGTAGCTGAGTGTCTTAAGTAGTTCTGAGATGTTAAGTTTAATATTTAACACACTGTCAAAGCAGTCCTGTGCTTTTGTGAACAGACTGCGGACTGAACAATTGCTTAAAACAGGTTGTCCAGCATCTTACTCTCCCCAGCAAACCTAAAGCTCAAGTTACGGCTATTGTCTGCCACCATCCAAGTTGGTGTCATGGTGAAGAAGATTCATTCTCTCTGAACCAGATACACAAAACTGGTGGCTAGTCTAGACCAGGGCGCTCTCAACGAAGTTAATCTCAACTCTAAAAATACAAACCAAAAGGCTCCGTTAAACTGCACCTAGTTCTTCTGTGGACATTCTCACTCAGAATTAAAGTGGCCTTGGTTCAACTGAGGTTTGTTAATTTCCAAGGGAAAGACTGAGCTTTGAGAAATATTACTCAAATTCTGAAGAAACAAGTCTACCCAGAACTTGATAGTTTAGTTTAAACGCTACATTGGAAGAATTTGCTTAAGGGCTCCCATCTACAGCACCATTTGCAGACTGTGGTGTCTTTGCAGGTGCTGCAGCAGTGAGCACTCTGGTTACCCCAGAGCCACCTCAATGCAGTCAGCGAATTCACTTTACCATGTTTCTCCTTCCTCTAGAGATGATAAACCCCAAAGAGACATTTTAAGGGTGGCCATGGGGAAGCAATCCCACAGACACTTCAGCTCAGGGTTAGGAATGGTGCTCCAAACACACTGCTGTCCCAGTCAGCTGAGCCATTAGCCAGTGGGAGACACAAGAGCCAACACCCCCCAGCAAAGTGTGCATGGTCTGGAACAAAGCAGAGAAGTTCATCTTTATTTTATATACTTTACAAAAGGGCATAAAATGCCACGCAATTTCACTCTGAACAGCTTCTTCCATTATCTACTGCAGCACGTAGCACTTAGCTGCTAAATAATAGCAAAGGAAGGAAATTAAGAAGTGTAGAGGAGAGAGAGGAGTCGTATTGTCAGCTGAGACGTGAAGTGAATCCAGAGACAGTGAAAGGCTGCTTTATGTAGGATTGAATGCACCTTCCTTACCCTTAATCACACAAATACAGCCTGCTGGGGTCAGGCTATCATACACCCTCACAGTGATCAGGTACTTCTGGACCTGTGGAGACTAGCTTAACCCTGAAACTAAAGCAACCTGCTGGGCTGCAGTGTATCCACGTGTAAAACACTCCATGAGCACTAAAGCTGTGCTGGAGGGTAGTGGCCTTCTCTAATGTCCTCCCGCCAGTCTCGCGTCCCCCCGGCACTTACACCTTCCACTGATGGTCTTCTGGAATTTGTCTCACACATGGAGAGGGAGGAAATGGCTCAATGGATAGGGGGATATCACTGTCTTCTCTACACTGCTTGCGTTTCCATGGAAGCCCAAAGGTGTACAACAGCTCCTTCAGCAGAAAGACCATTCAGCAAACTATTCTGAAGAGAGCAGGGATGGGAAGAAGGTTCAATCACACAGCCCCCTAAAAACAAAAAGATCATAGGATCATAGGATGTTAGGGGTTGGAAGGGACCCAAGAGATCATCGAGTCCAACCCCCAAGATGTCTCAGCCACTGCAGTTCTACTGAAT
This sequence comes from Rhinopomastus cyanomelas, assembly GCA_013400115.1. NCBI lineage: Eukaryota > Metazoa > Chordata > Aves > Bucerotiformes > Rhinopomastidae > Rhinopomastus > Rhinopomastus cyanomelas. The sequence goes on from VXBP01000413.1 coordinate 16,051, forward strand.
TTGGATGAAATTTGGCATCTGCAACAGCCACACAATTTACACTCAGAAATAAAGATGTAATTTAAAACCATAATTAAAGCAAACTTTCTGAAAAGCAACCCTTTACTCTTCATAATCTCTGCTTCTAATTTTTGTACCAGTTCCAGACCCTTTGAAAGCCCAACACAAGGCACCACGCTACACCATTCCCAGGAAGGCAAGTGGCAGGGCCGCGGAGAGCAGCCATCAGGCAGGGCCATTTTGTGCTCCACTGGAGAACATCCCATTTTTCATAGCTGGGTACTGCTGGAGAACCTCATTAGAAACCAAATTACTACCTGCATCAGGTTTACACTAATGTATTGACATCTACAGCACTCGTTAAATGAACCGTAAATCCAATACACTGAAGTAATTTTCAACTGAATCAAATCAGGTCTCAGTCAGAAGAATTGCAATTGTTCTATACTTAATGCTTGGCACTTCCCTGGTGTCTCCAGCTAGATCGTTTCAGACACAGGGAGAAAATTGTAACCCTATGAAACAGATCAGGCTCAATTGGACACAGTCCAGACATACTAAGCATGGTGCTGGGACTTTCGAGATGATAATTGACTCTAATTGACCAGTTGGTAAAGCTGTCCAGGCATCAGCAGGCATGTGCCTTACTAATCTCTTTTCAACGTGCTATTTTCTTCTCCTTAGTTAATTTGTACTTTCTTATTATAAGCCACATTGTTTGCATTCCCTAAGATTTTTGCCTTTTTTAACTCTTTATTCCACTAACAGGTAATGGCTTCAGCTGCCATCCGTGAGGAGCAGCAGCAGCACACACAATCCTCAGAGCATTGCTGTCTCAACAGGAACTAAAAGGCATTCCAGACCTTGTCTTGCAAATTCACACTGGTGGTGTCTTTTCCCTAGTCTTCTTTCAATACTGGTCCACAAAATCTTGACCTATCTGTGAGGGCACTATTAACTCCTTGTTTCCTTTTCGCTCAAGGGACAAGTGGATTCTCAGTAAATCCAGTGCCACTATCCAGTGGTTATGGCCAATGTGCACAGAAACCAGGGAGGACAACATCAAAAATCCAGTTTCCTCCCATCCCACTCCTCCAGCCTACCTCACACAGCTTTTTTAGCGACAGGGTTTAGCAGTAGGCTCAGGACAGTTGGGTTCATGGTTGGACTCCATGAGCTTAAATGGTCTTTTCCAGCCTAAATGATTCTGTGATTCTACACAAAGTCATCTGCAAGACCCCATTCAAATTCAGCACAACTATGAACCTGAATCAGCAGATTTGTCCAACTCTCTTTTCCTCCAGCCCCATACAGACATGTGCCCTAAGTGGCCTCAGTTCTGCTAAATTCATTTCCCAGAAATAGGAAACAACACAATGGACATTAAGAAAGAAGTGTATACAAGCCAACACCTCTACCAGCAAAAATCCATCTTGGTACCAGTGAATTACATTGATGCCTGGTGTCTGAGGAAGCAGCTCCTGATCAAGAGTTTATAATGTTCACTTAATTTTCTAAGCCAGACTCTAAGTAACCTTCTCTGGTCTCTTGCTGTCCAAGTCCCAGGCTGATTATCTATGCGCATACTCCTCCTCCCCTTTGCTTGGAGCAGAGCTGTCTCCACGGCATTCTTCAGCAATAAAGATGTGCCCCTTGGAAGAAGTAGCCACACAAAAGAATAAAAGGCCACAGTAAATTTATGCAGACTGGAAGCTGTTCTGCTCATCAGGCAGAAAGCAACTGGTGACCTTCTATTATGTGAAGAAATAACCTCAGTAGAATGGTTGGAAGCTACTTGCAGAGAGCTGGACAGTCTGGAGAGCCAAGGCTATCCAGCTGGAGAGTACTCTCACACCTTTGGCCACTTGCCATCCCCGTTTACTGTTTTCCACAGCACCCACGTGGGTTCTGGCAACACTGTGCTGTTCCCAGAGGGCTCTAACAGAAAGTCATCCTGACAGCATATTCAAGGACACTTTTTCAGTGTGCTGTTCCTCATCTGACACATTTATAGGCTGCTGGTGAAAGTGGGGATGACACTAACCCAAACACATTCCCCTGCTGATGATGGGCTGCTGGATCCTCCTCTAGTACGGAGCCAGCTCCTGAAGCTTCCAGTCAGCCAGCTGGCAGGGAGCTGACCTGTCCCCTGAACTGACCAAGCCCAGAGCTCAGGGGCTTCCGTATCAGCTTCAACTGGGAGAATCAGATACTGCTCAGCAGAATGTGATGGGTGTCCTCAGTGTGTTTGCCATCTAGTGCAAGGTCAGCAACTCATTGTGAAAAATATGAAAAATGCTAGGAAATTCAGGTAAAACTGCAGCACCAAGCAGAGAAGAGATGGCTAGAGAAGAACAGAGAATCAGAGAATCGTTTAAGGTTGGAAGAGACCTACAAGATCATCCAAAGCCAACCTTCTCTGGGGAGGTTTGGAGCCCGCCTGGACATGTTCCTGTGCAGCTTGTTGTGGGGCATCCTGCTGTGTCAGGGGGGTTGGACTGGACGATCTTTCAAGGTCTCTTCCAATCCCTAATGTTCTGTGAGCAACCCAACCCCACCCTGCCCACTAACCCTGTTCCCCAGGGCCACATCATCTCATTTCTTGAAACCCTGCAGGGATGGCAATGCCACCCCCTCTCTGGACAGCCTGTTCCAACCCCTGACCACTCTTTCACTGAAGATTTTCCTGATGCCAAATCTAACTTCACCCCCACCACATCTTGAGGGTGTTTCCTCTTGTTCTGTCACTAGTGACTTGGGAGAAGATACCAACCCCTCTCCCTCTACAATCTCATTCCAGGCATTTGTAGAACGCCATGAGGTCTCCCCTCAGCCTCCTTTTATCCAGACTAAGCACACTCACCTTGGAACATTCTGGTTTTAACTGCTTCTCCCCGCTGATTCGCAAATTCTTTTTTGGTCCACTGCGCTCCTTCCTCCCCTACAAACATCCATCACACACCAGGTTGCACAAAGCTTTGTAATTGTTTTGCATTGCTCTCCAAACTGTTCCCTGAACTCTACTCAGTGTGTCAGAGCTCCTGAGAAGCAAAGGGCATCAGTCCACAATCAGTTCTCCTAATGCCTTATTAGGAGATTGGGGCAATTCTACTCCTACCCCAAAAACAAGAGAGCGGGTGCTGCTTTACCAGCTGTAAGGTTGCTTGGACCCCTGCAGAGCCAGTTAAGAGGGGGGCACTAAACTGGGTGCTCAACAGACAAGCCAAACACGGGTGAGAGAACACAGAATGAGCTCTGTGGCTGATGCCAACGTTATGAACTGCAGATCTCCGTTATGAGCTGCTACAGCATGAAATAGAGAAAAGTCTGGGATTTCTCTGTAGCCAAGCCTGTAACACCACATCTGTGAGCCCAGAGCTTCCCCACACATTCTCTGAAGAATTAAGGGAACACTTCACTTTACAGAAGACAAACAAGCAGCAGAGCAAGTGTGGAACAGAGTTCAAAGCAAGCCTGGCCCATTAGGTAAGGGGAAAGCATTTCAAACCATCTACTGACACCAAGAACCTGAGGTTCTGATCCAGCCACAAAAGCTCAGAACTGGCAGTGGCTATGTGAGACTCCAAAACTAGTACCAAACTCGGTCTTAAAGTGAGTTGTGAAGGAAGCACATCAAATCTCTAACACAGTAACTGATGAGAAAGGCCACTCAGTGCAGCACTCTGCAAATACAACACAACAAACAAGCTGATCAATGCTGTCTTGGAAGAGTCCAGAGAGTTTTCTTGTCCAACAGCATCTGTGCCCAATGGAGGTGCAAACAAGCCAGAGGCAGCACACTGAGTCACATTATCCATGTGGGAGAACTCAAACACCTTCCTCAGACATCTCTGATGGAGGCTGCTGCCTGTTGAATTAGTTGCTATGCTTCAATTTATTGTTTTTGATGACAGTCTTTTGTCTCCATCCAAACTCATTATGCCTAAATCAGTGGTAATGGTGGATTTGGCATTGATTATCCCTGTGGAAGCCCTCAACTTAAACCATCCTTTCACATGCAGCTCATTCCCTTAGCTCTCTCCTGCCAGACCATCGACACCTGAGTATTTCTTTAGCTCATTATTTTTATGCACATAATCAGAGGCACTAGATATTAACCATAGGAACACAAACAGCTGCTCTATCCTGTATTGCCCAGAGACACCAGGAGATAGGTTCCCTTTGCAATGAGCTGCTATCTAATACTCCACTTGAAAAAACAGGAGGTTCCACACAAATATGAGAAGGAACTTCCTCACGGTGAGGGTGACGGAGCACTGGAACAGGCTGCCCAGGGAGGCTGTGGAGTCTCCTTCTCTGGAGATGTTTAAAACTCTCCTGGATGTGTTCTTGTGTGACTTGGTCTAGGTGATCCTGCTGTGGCAGGGGGATTGGCCCAGATGACCTTTCAAGGTCTCTTCCAATCCCTTATGATTCTATGAACTGGGCTGTGCTCACAGGATCAGGTTCCTCAGGCACAGATCCTACACCAGACAAAGTGTCCAAGCAGATTATTCACAGAGTCTTACCAGTGCAAGACCAAATCTACTGATTTAACAAACCAATGTGTCTACATGCACCTTTCCGGAATGGCAGCATTGCAAAAACTATCTCCAAGCAGGTGTTTTGACACAATAAAAAGACTTCTACAGCTCTGCAGTTGCCTCTTTGTCCTCCTCTGGCCTGAAAGGAGACAGTTGATTCTCCAGGAGTTGCAAAGCTCACATTGCTGGGGATGGGAGCTGGTCCATCTCCTCCTAAGACTTCACAAACGTAAAGGGGTCTGCCTGCTCCACCTGTGTAGTAAGACAAAAATAGTTGCCTGGTGGAAGTGAAAGGTTCCTACATCACCAGAGGGAACTACTGTTGTCCACACTTTTAATCCTAGAAGATGCTCCTAGGTCAAAACTAACAGTCTAACTTTTCACAGAGAAAAGAAGAACAAAACGGACGCAACAAAATGTTTTCGGAACGTAAAAACAGTCTCAAATGAGTCCCACAAACAGTCTGTGCTTGGAAACTGCTTCCTTCTGAGACAAACACTGTTAGTCTCGGTGACAGCTTAATTTGCTTTGAGAGACAGGGAAAGTGCTCTCCAGAATGAGCCCAAATGCCCTGCAGGCTCCAGAGGATCACACCTCCAGGTCACTGGTTCAGCTTCCACACCGGGGTAGGGACTGAGAAAGTTTTAATGTCTAGTGGTTGCCTGTCGCTCCGTGTGACGTGAGGTTTGTGGTGGCAACTTCACTCAGGAACACTACTGAGGGTCCTACTGGTGAGGCCAAAGGCTGGGTGAGCACAGCAAGCAGCAAACCCCCCATTTCCTGAGAGCTCCACTCCACAAAGGGAAGTTCACTCGTGAGCTGGCTGGGACACAGCTGCTCAGTGACAAAACAGAGGATTTCGTGGCATCAGGGCTTATCAGCTCATTATTTGCCACTGGAATTAAATTTGCTCTGAGCAAACGTTCCAGGCCAAGAGCACCCGTTAAACCAAGAACTGATTCAATGGTGAACGGGACGTTCCCCTCTCAGAGTTTCTCCTTTTTCAATCATTTTTGCAGACACTCAGGTTTCTCTAAAGAAATATGCACAGTCCCAAAGCCTAGGACACTGCAGCTTTGGAGCTTTTCCAGATGCACCAGACAAAACTCCTTGCACCTGGAAAGGTCCGCAGCGGGCAGATGGAAATAAGCAATAAGCCATTTCTCTGTTATGGGGTCCCACGCGGCCAGTAACACTGCCCAGAGGCCTCATTCCATACCTGACCAGCATATTAAGTTGTTTTTCCTCCTGTGAGAGAACACACTGACTGTACAAAAGGCAGCTAGAGATCTTCCAAACTGGGAAACGGTCTTTAAGGCCAGAACTGGAGCAGTTTTGTCTTAGGGAAAAGGTGACTGCTTTTGAAGGATGTTCTGCAGCCAGACCCTGAGAGACTGAGGAAGCTGGAGGTGAGAAGACTCAGGGGGAACCTTCTCCCACTCTACAGCTATCTGCAGGAGGAACCTTCTCCCACTCTACAACCTCCCTTCAGATAGCTGTAGTCAGGTGGGGGTCGAGCTCTTCTCCCAGGCAACCAGCGTCAGCGTGGAGAGGGCAGAGACTGAAGCTGCCAGGGGAGGGTTACATGGGATGCCAGGAAGCCCTTTCTCACAGAAAAGGGTGATCAGACATTGGAATGGACTGCCTAGGGCAGTGCTGGAGTCCCCATCCCTGGAGGTGTTGAAGGACAGGGCTGGCTGTTGCCCTTAGTGCCCTGGTGTGGCTGATGTGATGTTAGGTCATGGTCTGGGCTGGATGAGCTCAGAGGGCTTTTCCTGCCTCAATCATTCTGAGATTCTGAATGCAGTGCTTGGTAGGGAAGGGAAGACATCAGGCAAGGAGTGCTGAGAGCTGCATATCCACAGCTTTAGGATGTCCTAAATCCAACAAACATGATCCTCTGAGAACCAAGAGCTGCTCTGAAGCTCTTCATATCATCTTCTGATACCAAGTACATCCTTTTCCAGATAGCTCTGGCCATACCTCTTCCCTCAGTCTAAGCATACACCATGGGAGAGGGGAAGGTTCTGTTGCACTCTGCCAGCAATGAGTAGAGGGAGGTGAAAAATGAATGCAGATATTTGTTTTATACAGCCCTTTTGGCATGACCTGGCAAAGAGCAGATGGAGAAAAGGCTCTTGCCCCAGATACCCACCCATAATAATTTATAGCAGCTGATAAGGGGACGTGAGCCTGTACATGCAAAGTGTGCCAGTTCTTATTCTTCACTGTAAACCTGTCATGAGCATGGAAATTCACCATCAGGGCTGCTGAGGCAGCCTGGTACTGTGAAAAGCCCAGTAATAAAGAGAAGCATTAAGTACTCCAAAGCTGTGTAGAACGTGGTCAATCAGAAAGCACTGGACAGCCTTTAAACCTGCAAAAAAATATTTATCTCACTCCAGATCTTCTTCTTGCAATTCAACCTAACTCTGAACAGTAAAATTTGAGGGGAAAACCAACCAGCTAGAAGTCCACACAAGGGCAGCAAATACAGTGGCACTGCAGTAACTGCTGGCTTCTAGAGCCAAGAGAAACAGGCTCCACCAAAAGACAACAGGCAGGGGATACCCACAAGGGCAGAGTGGTCAAAGTTCAGCTCAGGGAGCAGAAACACTAAATATGAGGCTCCACTGGTGGTAGCTGGTGATTTGCCTCTGGATTAGGAGGTAGAAACAAAGACAAACCAGCGAGACAGCGGGAGAAGAGGAAGAAAGCCCAACATCCACAGAAATAACGTCAGATGATTGTGAGTAAGTAGCATGAAGGAGAACAAGAGCTTTAGGAGAGCTGCTGAGCTGACAGAAGGCTTGATGTAGCCCCACAGAATGTATTCATTGCCACACCAGCCATCTGAATGGATATAAACAAATAAAACTCTATTTCTTTGGCTACCAAGAGGAGTCATAGAATCAACAAGGCTGGAAAAGACCTTCAAGATCATATCTGTGTCCAACTGCCTGCCCTACAACCCCCAACCACTAATCCACCTCCTGAAACACCCTGGCTGCCCTTTTGTTGAACGCCTCCAAGGACAGTGCCTCCACCTGCCCCTCCCTGGGCAGCCTGTTCCAAGGCCTTCCCACTCTTTCTGGGAAGAAGTTCTTCCTAAGATACAATCTGAATCTCCCTTGGCACAACCTGACTCCATTTCCTCATCCTATCACTAGCCCCTAGGGAGCAGAGGCCAAGCCTCACCTCACTCCAACCTCCCTTCAGGTAGTTGTAGAGAGCAATGCAGTCTCCCCTCAGCCTCCCCTTCTCCAGGCTGAACAGCCTCAGCTTCTTCAGCCTCTCTTCATCAGACACCTATCCAGTCCAGATGTCCTTCTTTGCCCCATCTGCAGTACCTCCATGTCCTTCCTGTACTGTGGTGCCCAGAACTGTCCCCAGTACTCGAGGTGCAGCCTCACGAGAGACAAGTAGAGGAGCAGGATCTTCATACTGGCCATACTAGCACTGATGCAGGCCACTGCTCATGTTTCAGACATGCTGTGCTCAGGATAGGTACAAAACAGAACGGCAAACCCGTCAGAGGTGTGACCAGCACGGCGGATCCCTCCTGACTGAATCTGCAGCATTAACAGGAACACTTGAACATAGACCTTTGTACTCCAGGGAGCTGACAGACTTCCAGACATCATAGCCACACAAAGCCCAACAGAAAAGAGAGAGGAATCTTCAGTTAGGGCAGGTTTGGGTCTCGTGTTAAGCAAAGCGCTTCAGACCTACAGTTAGATTTCAGCGAGTCCCTGTAAGTGCAGATGCACTGGGGCTCTTTCCCTCTTAACCACATCACTTTCCTTTCAGCCACAGAAAAGCCATGCTGCCTTACATTCTCTCCGTAAGGCAATTATTTTTTCCATCACAAAATAGTGAAGAGTCCAGAAGTCTTGTCAGCACATCAAATCAAGCCAGTGCTGGGGATATTTAGAGCAGTCAGTGCTCTGCAGCTGGTTCTGTATCAGTGCACAGCTGGCAGTGTCACTGGGGTGCAGCACTGCCCAGATCAAAACCACCTCTTCTCATTAATTCCAGATTCATTCCCCTTCCAGTCCCTGAAGAAGGCCTTGCAGAAGGCTGGGAAAGACGGTTCACAAGGGCAGGGAATGACAAGACAAGGGTTCATCATTTGAAGCTGGGAGAGGGCAGATTTAGGCTGCACATGAGGAAAAAGTTCTTTAACCTGAGGGTGGGGAATTCCTGGAACAGGCTGCCTAAAGAGGTGGTCTAGTGACAGGATATGGGGCAATGGTTGTAAGCTGGAACATAGGAGATTCCACAAGAATATGAGAAGGAACTTCTTCCCAGTGAGGGTGACAGAGCACTGGAACGGGCTGCCCAGGGGGGTTGTGGAGTCTCCTTCTCTGGAGACGTTTAAAACCCATCTGGATGTGTTCCTGGCTGACTTGGTCTAGGTGATCCTGCTGTGGCAGGGGGGTTGGACTAGATGATCTTTTGAGGTCCCTTCCAATCCCTAATGATTCATCTGTGGAGCCATTCCAGGTCAGGCTGGATGAGGCTCTGCGCAATCTGGTCTGGTGAGTGATGTCCCTGCTTGTTGTAGGGGGACTGGACTAGATGACTTTTGGAAATCCCTTCCAACCCTATGGCTCTATGATTCTATTACTATAATTACCAGAATCTAAGACTCTATAGATGGAGGCACTGCTTTTAACTCCTGCATAACTAGTGAAAAGTTCATTTCCCTGGGTTTTAAGTTGAATAAACAGTTTCATTTCCAGCCTATGAGAATGACCTCAAGTAAAGAAACTGAAACAAGACCCTCTGTGCTGTTTAAGCCTGACTGAAGGCCTCCTTTGATTTTGTGAGGCTTAGATGTATGATGAGGGTAGTGAGAGGAATTTCATGTGAAGGCTCCCCATCTGACCTAAATGGCTTTTCTACGGATTTGTTATTTGGCTCATACAAATATTTTTGCAAGGAAGGCACAAACATACAGTGCAGATGCCCCTGTGTGACCCAGGACAGAGACATGGGCCTCACAGCACAGAGGAAATCCCTGAACTGTTTCCTGCAGGGCTGTGGCTCGGCTGTGCCGCGAGGTGATTTACAGAGCTATCAGGGACAGGAACCACACGCTTCTTTCTTCACCAAAGAGCACAAACCCTTATTTACTCCCCGATTGCATTAGCCTGTGCAAAACAAAGTAATTTTTAATAAAGTGTGCCATGGCAGAGAGAAATTGATCCAATCACAGAGCCACTATAATAGGATTTAATTCTGCTTCAGATGTGCTAGTTTTAATAAAAAAGGATTGAGCAAGTCTAAAATAAATTACAGTTAAAGGTCAGGCTTATTGCTTGTACAGTTATGTTAACTCTTCCACAGACATTTTTACAGACTGTATTTATGAGACCTTTTGGTTTTCAGCAGAGGTGTAAAACACATCAGCAATTTCCCCATTATTTGCCGCAGTGTTTCTTCTGCCAGTGACGCTTCTCGGCACTTCAGGGCAGATTTCTTTGACACTAATACCAAAGTGATGAGTTATTTATGGGGGGGTTTTGTTAAAATTAGTGAAACTCTTACTTCCCAATGGAAAGTTGAACCCAACTGGAAAAAAAAAAATTTGCAAAGGGAATGGTGATTCCCATTCGCACCCCAGTGACACTGGCGAGTTCTTGGTCATTAATCATTTCACCAGCTTATCACTTATTCAACAGGAAGCAAATCAATTACTTGTTTTTATATGTAGCTGAGGCTTCGGTACTGTGAACCACTCAGAACAGACATGAATTGGGCAGAACTGTAAACACTGATTCTTATTATAGGGCTCTTATCAATACTGCATCCAGAGACCCTGCTGAGACCAGAGCCCACTTCACTCAGCGCTACTGTAACAGAGATAAATATGCATCCTAACCCTAAAGGGAAGGAACACAAAGTATACACAGACCACAGCAGAGGAAGGAAGGGGCAGACAGGCTGCAAAGGAAAGAGCTTGTGGTGCTCACAGAGGAGATCCAGAAACGTAGGGCACTGTCTTGATTCTCAAAGCTGTGCTGTGTTCAATGCACCGAGCTGCTGCCCTCCCGCCTTGACTGGACACAAAGGCTCTAATCTCAGGGATCCTTCGAGCACTCCAGCAAGCTGTAAGCACACTCTTACCATTGCCATGACTGCACGGGTCTGTCACATGGGAACACAGGCATCCTCTGCCTCTTTGAGGTGTTTTTACACAACGCAGGTGTACGCAAAACCTCCTATTTGGAAAAGGAACTACCAGCTCTACATCAATCTTGTGATAACACCTAGATGCAACAAGCTTAATTCTCTGCAGCCACCCCCAGAGAAATTCTGCTGGATTTGATCAAAGGAACTATCAGAAGGAACAGAAAATTGAATACACTGTTGGTATCTGGAAGTATTCTTCTGGGGAACCCAGTGCAAGTCCACCAGCACTGAACTCGGGCCGTGTAGGCTAGACTGGGTGACCATAAGTAAAGTAAAAGGAAGCCTTGGGTTCACTGCGGAGGTCTGCTCCATGCTCTCAAGTCACTTATGTGTAACTCTGGTGGCAAGAGACCGCATGACACTGTCACCGGCAGCTGCAGAGTAATAAGGACCTGCCACTGCAGCCAAGGGCTGCTCCAGGAGAGGTCTTGGGTTTTAAGAATCATTTTAATTCCAAAATATTGATTTTAAGTCCATTCTGATTAAGTCAACAAGAAAAGAGTGCCAGTCCTTACCGTGGAGGAGCAGAGGGGATACCTGCTTCTTGCACAGAAAACTCAACCAGGAATCCCACAGCTCTAGAACCAGGAACATGAGCAGCTATTGTTTGACATGGAAAAGGCTCAGCTTTGCACTGCAGGCTACAGGAGCTCAGTCTTTGTGGGCTGGCAGAGAACGTTCTGCAAAAACACAGGTATCAAATAGCTGAACAGGCACAAACTAACACCATAAGCTCCTTCTGTATATTCCTGTAACTCAGACCATGCAAAGGAAGCCAGGAAACAATTGTGAAAGCTCTTGACAAACACTTCATCTTCCAAACATTTCTGCTCTTGACAGGAAAAAGCCCAACCCAAATGGACAAGACAAGTTAAGGGTGGTCTTTTTCTCTTGATGACTATGAGGTGACTGGTAAACTGGATGAGAATGTTGTCTTCATTTTTCCATTTGGTAAATAGAGCAAAGCTTACAGATACATCTGAATTTGCTCAGACAGGTCAAACATCTACCAAGCTTTGAGGGACTTGTTCTCACACACTTTTTCTTCTGATCCCACTGATTCTTAGACAAAATACCTGCATCCATGTCTACATAAGTGTGAGACACAAACTGCAGACTGCACAGGCCCTGCTACGTACAAGCTGCAGGTACTGCTGCTGTAAGGGACGTGAACCTTCTGATCTCCAACAGGAATGTGGTCCCCAGCTGACCAAACTGTCTTTAACTTCTATGTTAATAGGTTTCCTGCCAGCTGGACTCTGCCTCCATTTGGGCAATACAGCCACAGTTACCTCTCCTACTTGGGTTTTTTTCTCTATTTCTTAAAGCAACAGAAAAATCCATGACAGCAGTAAAAATACTGCATCTTCTCAACTCCGATGACTATAGCCAACTCCTAAGGAGAGCAGTAATTTTTATAGCAACACTCGAATTAGTGGCTCAAACCCTTTAAAAAATTAAAAAATAAATAAGTTATATATATGGACAAGCTAACCACACTGTTCATTTTGTGTTGTAGGCACCTTCTTCCATCCACACCACACAGAAGCAGCAGGTATGTCATCCATAACACAGTCCTAGTGCTTATACTGTCAGCCTACACGCAACATTCAATAGGTACAGAGAGAGAGCCAAAGGCAAATACCAAATCGGACGGATCTGAATTCTACCACACATCACTTGCCAAAGAGTTTTGTATCTCTGAAAAAAACACCATGCAGAAGATCACAGAATCATTAACGTTGGAAGAGACCCAGGCCAGCCATCAACCCAAACCCATCCTGCCCACTAAATCCTGTTCTCCAGGGCCACATCTACTCATGTTTTGAACCCCTCCAGGGACAGCAATTCCACCCCATCCCTGAGCAGTCTGTTCCAACCCCTGACCACTCTTTCACTGAAGGTTTTTCTAATGTCCAATCTAAACCCCTCTTGGCACAACTTGAGGCCATTTCCTCTTGTCCTAAAGATGTCATTTACCAATTAATGTTTTTATTCCACCTACTGCCACTCAGTACCATCACTGCTCATAATCCCTGTTTTCTGCCTCTGCATCTAGGACACAAGTAAACCTCAATCACTCCTAACTTCAGAGCCAAACCACACAAAAGCTCCTGAGGCTTTTCAGATGGTAAAAGAGAAACGGGGCAACATGCAGCAAAGTGTCTGATACACAACTGGGGGGGGGGGGCAGTACAAAAACATTCAGTAACATCCTGTTTTAGGTAACATCTGACTCTAGAGGACCCATTACCAGTGAAGAAGAATCAACTTTGCTTAACACAAAGCAACCCCAGCAACTGGTCACCACGCTGCAGCAAATACCCTGACTTCTGTGTTCTGTCTCCTGCCAGAGACTCCGTCTCCTCATAAAACCATTACATCTGTCTTTCCAATTCAAATCAGCTCTATTATTTAAATGAAATGAGCATCAGAGGAGAACAAGCTCAAGCACAGCGTGACTTGGTACTTTTAGGATCAGAAGAAATTATGAACTGTGTTTTCATTTTCACTAGTTTTGGGCTAATTTCTTACTCACCCATCAAGCTGCTCTTTGTAAGGATCCATGGAAAGAAACAGCCATCTTCTTCAGTTGGCACATGAGGGTCATAGAATGGCCCAGGCTGGAAGAGACCTCCCAAAGGGCATCTAGTCCAACCCCCATGCAAGTAGCAGGGACATCTTCAACTAGTTCAGGTTGCCCAGAGCCTTGTCCAGCCTCACTTGGAGGATCTCCAGGGACCGGGCCTCAACTCCCTCCCTGGGGAACCTTTTCCAGTGTTCAACCCCTCTCCTGCTAATGAACTTCTTCCTAACTTCCCATTTCAATCTACTCTTCTCTAATGTGAAACCACTACCCCTCATCGTATCACTCCAGGCCTTCATAAACAGTCCCTCTCCAGCCTTCTTGTAGGCCCACTTCATGTACTGGATGTTTGCTACAAGATCCTCTCCCCCCCAGAGCCTTCTCTTCTCCAGGCCGAACAACCCCAGCTCCCTCAGTGTGTCCTCATAGGAGAGGGGCTCCAGACCCCTGATCATTTTCATGGCCTCCTCTGGACCTGCTCCATGAGGTCCCTGTCCTTGTGCTGAAGGCTCCAGAGCTAGATGCACCATCTGGTAAGAGGCTTCATGCTTCTGATAGCTCCAGTTAGCTCCTCTCTAACAGCATCAGCAGAAAATTATGTGTACTTCAGAGTGAGATCAACTCTCAAACAGTCTCCATTGCTACTTGACTTTTCCAGTCTCACAACTTTAAGCACTTTAAGGGATAGTGATAAGCACATCATCCCCTTCAACATCGCCAAGTCAAGGTAGCACTGTCCATCATAGAATCATAATGGCTGGAAAGGCCCTCCAGGATCACCAAGGCCAGCCCTCATCCCAAGATCTCCCTAACTCCTAGACCATAGTATCATAGAATCATTACGGATTGGAAGGGACCTCGAAACATCATCTAGTCCAATTCCCCTGATACAGCAGGGTCACCTAGACCAAGTCACACAGGAGCACATCCAGTCAGGTCTTGAATATCTCCAGTGAAGGAGATGCCACAACCTCCCTGGGCAACCTGTTCCAGTGCTCCGTCACCCTCACCGTGAAGAAGTTCCTTCTCAGGTTGATGTGGAACCTCCTGTGTTCCAGCTTACAACCATTGTCCCTCATCCTATCACTAGGTGACACTGAGAAGAGCCCAGCTCCATCCTCCCGACACCCACCCCTCAAATATTTGTAGACATTCATGAGGTCACCCCTCAGTCTCCTCTTCTCCAAGCTCAAGAGACCCAGCTCCCTCAGCCTCTTCTCATAAGGGAGGTGCTTCACCTCCTTCATCATCCTTGTTGCCCTGTGCTGGACCCTCTCCAGCAACTCCACATCCCTCTTGAACTGAGGATCCCAGAACTGGACACAATACTCCAGGTGTGGTCTCACCAGGGCAGAGCAGAGCTACGTGGTTACTAAACACCTCCAGGGATGGGGACATCATCACCTCCTTGGGCAGCCTGTTCCAGTGCCCATCCCCTCTCTCTGGAAAGAACTTCTTCCTAAGATCCAATCTAAACCTCCCCTGATACAATTTGGGGCCATTTCCCCTCATCCTATCGTTTGTAGTTTGGGAGAAGAGACCAGCACCAGCATCACTACAACTACGTAAAAGGAGGTGAGCAAGAGCCTGAAACCAACCCTGAACTACTGAATCAGCACAGTGAGGTCCTGGCTCCGCCTGTATCCGAGCACGTTTACACAGAAGGCACAACCCCACAACGAAGAGGATCGTACACAAGGTAACTCCACTTTCCAACCAGGCCCACAGGAGATCAGATGGGCATCAGGCCCTGTGATCAGAGAGCAAGCCCTTCCATCCCAGGTTTCTAAATAAACTGGGACACCCACCCATCAGTCAGAGTTTTAAGCAAACCCTAGCAGCACGCAGGAAATAAATAGACTAATGTCATTGTGTTTCTGATTCCACCTCGGGCTTGCCTCGATGGAACTTACAACTCAATAAGCTCTGACGTGTTTCCACGCTGTAAAAACACAAGATAAAAACTTGCTTATTCCCTCAGACAGCCCCAATCAATAATTGCACCTATTGATCAGTGACATAAATTCAAAACATTAATTTACATTGAGCACCGTAACCTAATAAGGCGGCAACAACTGCATTTGTTGAAATCGATTTTTCCAGAAAAATATCCTGGTCCCTGTGGAACAGCGAGAGGCAGCACACGAAGGGGCAGCTAATTACCAGCAAGCATCACCACAAGTTAAAATTTAATCTAATTTTGAATATGGAAAGTAAAATGTTGAGTCTCCAGGGCTGACGCTGAAGTGAAATGAATTTCTCGTACTCTTCCGTCACGGAAAGGTGAATTTCAGTCACTTGATAACGTAAATAATTTCAAAGCAGAGACCTACAGAAGCTGTAAAGTAACGCTCAAACATTTTGGCTGCCTATTTAGTTCCTATTTATTTAGTTCAAATTCCAGCAGCAGAATTTTAACAGTCAGTTAAAGCTAAATCCTGTGGCACAGGGATGGTTTTTTGTGGTGCAGAAGCTCCTGTCTTCAAGCAGTGACTGGAGGTTCAGTTTGAACATAAGGAGAAGCCTTCCCAATTAGGGTACCAGAGCCAAGGCCCAGGCTGCCCAGGGAGGTTGTGGAGTCTCCAGCTTTAGAGACAATCCAAATTCGTACAGACACGTTCCTGTGGGATCTGCCCTACAGGAACCTGCTCTTCCTGGAAGGCTGGACTAGATGATCTCCAGAAGTCCTTCCAATCTCTACCATTCTGTGATTCTTTGAACACACACGTGGATTAGTGCCAGCACAGCCCTTGCACACCGGCTCAAGGGCTCCTCAGCATATTGCACCTAGTGCCATGTCATCTAATAACTTAAACTTTTGATAGAGGCCTCCTAGGTTGAACATAATGTAATTACCTGACTCACTTCTCCTGTGGTAACTATCCAGTCAGCCAAGAACTTTGCAGCTACACTTGGGTAAGGACGAGCAGACTCTGAAGATACAGCTGGACTACAGCTCCATTGAAACAATGGCCTCACCCACGTGTGAAGCGAGCAACTTCATCCTCAGACTTCCTTTTGAGATCCACCAAACATCTGGGGCCTGAGTGGGTGAAAGCATGAGTACACTACAAATGCAGAACAAGACAGGAGGAAAGCCCAATGCAGTCTTCAAGAGCCACGCTCCATCCCAAGGCACACACAGTTCCAGTGCCTTGGTGGTAACTCCAGCAAACGACAGTGGCTTTACTCCACATTTCTACCAATACAGCTTTAACCATCAATCTCCAGTCAATTGCAGAGTTTCCCAGCCCAACTGACACCCCAGTCTAGCATGGGCAGTTGTTACCAGACCCGATCTTTTTCCTCTGCACTTCAAACAACAGAAGAGAAGCCTGCTGTGAGGGAATTGCCTGTTAATTTGAACAGATTTGCAAGGAGACTCTACTTGAAAAAAATCTGTTATGTCAACTGGCCCAGCGGGACTTGAAATAACATTTAGACACAAAGGCTTTCTCCCAACCAAGAGCCACGTTTCTGTTAAGTGCATCACACATACCTGCGCTTCTTCGTGCTCCTTATGAGGACTCTGCCACCCTTCTATCCAAATACCAACCACAGTTCAAGCAGGTTACTGTAATAACTTGCAACTTCTCCTCTCATCCACTTTCCAGTCTTGCAAGTACATTTCAGCATGCAGCAGCACAGCTTGGTACCAGGCCCCAGGACTGGCCCACCTCGGTGTCCAGAGATGACGCAGACTCCACATAGGAGAGCACCAAGTGCCTGTGAGGAGGGTCTGGAACCTTCAGCCAGAAACACGCACGAAGGGGAGTCCAGAGAAGTAAGGGTGTCTTCTGTGGCATGGTACAACGTACTGAATGAAAAAAATAACCTAAATATTTCAAATCCTATGCAACAGTCAAGGTTTCCAAGCTCACAAATGGTCTTGTTCAGTTCCAGGACCAGGCTCAAGTGTCACCTGAAGACACACAGGACTGCCCAGAGGACTTCTTCTGCCACCGTGAGCAGAAACCATGCAGGCACAAGCTGACTGAGAGGAGCTGACTGAAAGAGAGATGTTGCAGAGCAGGGAGAGCTCAAACAGCCTTCAAGGTCAAACACAAATTCCCAGAAAAACATTGCTGGAATATCTAACTAATTCAGGGGCATCACTTAAACACGGTTATCAGTGCTCTAGTTCCACACTGCTGAATCAGTGGTGTCAATACATTTATCAGTGCTGTGAGTCTGACCCCCAATTAGCTGATACTAATCAACTAGGTGTTTGTCTACAACAGGTGTCTTGAAACATCTCATGAGCAGTTATTCTGTCCAGAAGAGAAAAAAAGTACTTCACTCACAGCATCTCCCCAGATATTTTGACCGAGTAATAGCCAGGACTAAATAACAGAGAGCTGAAGAATGACAGAGAGCTGACATAAAAGAATAAAAATCTGAAAATCAGCTCCTATTTTCCATGCTGTTAGCACATCTGCTACCATGGCATAGGAGTTAACTTTAAAAGGCGTTAGTCAATGAAAATATATTTCAGGTAGCAAAGAAAAATTAATTAGCAAAATTATGAACATTTTATCCATCCGTAGGTAAAAGAAACTATTATTGACACATAAAAACCCACGGAAGAAGTTTATGGTTTATCGATATGGCTATTTACTGTACTGCTGACTTCACTAGAAGATTGTATTTTATAGCCTGTTCCTCAAAGTGAATGACAATTAATAACTAACAGCCAATTTCTTCAAGATCCCTAAGCTGCAAGTTACTACATGAACCAAACGCTGCATTACATTCACACAGAAGCAAGGGCTGACTGCTAACAAAGTGCACGTGTATCCCTGGAATTCTGTAAAAGTTCCAGATGCTACCAGTGTACAACACTGGCATTATCTACACAAAATCACAGAATCAGAATCACAGAATCCTCATGGCTGGAAAGGACCTCCAGGGTCATCGAGGCCAACCTTTTCTCCTAGTGTCTAACCGTTAGACCATGTCCCTTAGCGCCGCATCCACTCGTTCCTTAAACACCTCCATGGGTGGTGACATCACCACCTCCCTGGACAATCCATTCCAGCACCTAACCACCCTCTCAGTAAAGAATTTCCTTCTAACATCCAGNTCCACTACAGCCTTAAGAGTCTTGGGGCTCCCATCCTTACAGAACATTCGAAATACTCAGCAGTCAATAAACTTCTTATTTTTCCTCGTCATACGCAGAAATGGCAAAATAAAAAGGCCAAAAACTCAAAAAACTTCACAAACTGCTTGAGATGCAAGCACCAAAGTATCTGGAAATCCAGAAGGGCATTTTAAGAAAACAGAGACTCTAAACCCTCCCTGCCAGGTGGTCTCCTGAGGAACATCCACCTCTTAAGCCATATGAGGAGACAATAATGAGTGCTGTTTACCAAACTGCTGAGAGCTATTTAAGATTTTGTGGCCTTCAGCAGCGTCCACCCAATTAGCAAACGAGCAAGTAAACGAAGATGACTTTTTAGAAACTGCCATCTAGAAATAAAAATGCCTGTCCCCTGAAAAATGGTGTCTATAGCCTGCCCTTCTCACAGACACCGAGGGCATTCAGGGAGAAGGCTCATCACGTGAGAACATGAAACTCCACTGCAAGTTCCACAGCTACCCAGTACGCTCTGCAGACAGCACCACTGTTCCCACTACAAATTCTGATGTTTGAGCAGAGCATCTCCTCCAGAAGAACTGGTAGGCACAGCTTCCAAGGAAATCTTGAAAAGAGCAGACTTTAGTGCTGGTACACTACCACAAAGTATGTAAGGAGGAACTAAATATGGGATCATGCTCAGTGTGGCACTAATCAGTTAGCGTTCTTGTAGGGAACCGAACAATCATTTTGGCCTGCTACTGAAGACAAGGTAAGGTATAATCCAGATCTCTGTTCCCAGCACCTTCATCCTGGTGAAGGCATCCCTGGACTTGTTTAAGTCATGTAGATCTGGAGCTTAGGGACATGGTTTGGCAGTGGGCTTGGTACAGCTGGGTTATTGGCTGTGCTTTATCTTAAAGGTCTTCATAACCTAAATGATTTTATGATACTACCTCAGCTGAAGAAAAGTCACTGTGAAGCATAAAGAATCACTACCAGTGATAGGCTGCTCTTCTGGATCTTAGTGTCTCCCTTCTTTTTCTCTTCCAGGTGGTTCCCCTGAAGAAAAAAGTGGAAAACTGAGCATTCATTTAGGACCACCTAAGCAATGTCTACTGGTGTTCAACACCTGCAACAGCAAAGGTCCTGGTCCCTACTTATACGACTTCTAGATATAGTTCCACAGTACTTTACTTTAGTAACACACCAGGGGTTTGGAATAGAAGAACCACAATTGTATACATTAATAAAGGATCACCATATACTTTACCATCGCATACAAAGAGACAACACAGAATCACAGAACATCAGGGATTGGAAGGGACCTCAAAATATCATCTAGTCGGATCCCCCCGATACAGCAGGATCACCTACACCAAGTCGCACGGGAACACATCCAAGAAGGTTTTAAATGCCTCCAGAGGAGGCTCCACAACCACCCTGGGCAAACTGCTCCAGTTCTCTGCCATCCTCACCATGAAGTAGCTCCTTCTGATATTTATACGGAACCTCCTATGTTCCAGCTGACACCCATTGCCCCATGTCCTATCACTAGATGACATTGAGAAGAGCCTGGCTCCATCCTCCTGACACCCACCCTTCACATAATTATAGGCACTAATGAGATCACCACTCAGTCTCCTCCAAGCTAAAGAGACCCAGTTCCCTCAGGCTCTCTTCATAGAGGAGGTGCTCCACTTCCTTCATCATCCTCGTTGTTCCATCCTGGACTCCCTCCAGCAGCTCCACATCCCTCTTGAACTGAGGGGCCCAGGACTGGACAATATTCCAGATGTGGTCTCACCAGGGCAGAGCAGAGGGGGAGAAGAACCTCTCTTGATCTGCTAACCACTCCCCTCCTGATCCACTCCAGGATGCTGTTGGCCCTCTTGGCCACAAGAGCACACTGCTGGCTCACAGTCATCCTGCTGTCTACTAGGGCCCTCCAGGTCTCTTTCTCCTACACTACTCCGCCACAGGTCAGTTCCCAACCTGTTCTGGTACCTGGGGTTGTTCTTGCCTAGATTCAGAGTCCACACTCGCTCTCGTTATACTTCATTACATTTCTCCCTGCCCAGCTCTCCAGCCTGTCCAGGTCTTGCTGAATGGCAGCACAGTCTGCAGGGGTGTCGGTGACACCACCCAACTTTGTGTCATCAGCAAACGTGCTGACAGTGCATGCCAATCCCTCATCCAAGTCATTAATGACTGGACTGAATAGGACTGGTCCCAGTACTGACCCCTGGGGCACTCCACTAGATACAGGCCTCCAACTAGACTCTGTCCCATTGACCACTACTCTCTGGCTTCTGTCCTGCAGCCAGTTCACGATCCACCTCACTACCCGATCATCTAGACCACACAGGTACAGCTAGAATTTGCTATCCAGTCACAGAGAATCAGAAAGTTTGAAAGCTGATGCAGAACCTCACACCAAGTGCCCCCTTACGTTCAGCTACCATAGCCAGGAGGTTATGAGGAGTAAAAGAGCAACGAAAACAAGTATTTTTAAGCATGTACAAGCACATGAGCCCCTCTGTACCAGAAGTACGATTACCAGAAGACATCAGGTATGTATGAATTTTTATTTTCATATATGTACAATAAGAAATGAATCTCCATTTCAAAAAGTCCAGAAGTTACCTGTCACAAGCACAATGCAGACACACCTCTGAGGCAGCAAACATTACTCCTATTAAGGCTCTCATGAGAGGATGGGTACCATGCAAATGCAATGAAAGAGCACATTACATTTCAAAATATGCAACCCAAGTTCCAATGTTAACTTCTTCAGAAAAAGGAACATAGCAAACATTATAACTGTGGCCCACTAAAGCACTTACATACACGCTTGAAGCTAAGTACACAGAGGCGATAAACTGAAGCGTAACAAATGCCAAGTTACCACAACTAGATCAGAACTACAGGTAGGAATCAATCCCTTCCCACATCACCAGTGCCAGTGCCTGCACCAACCACATCATTCTGTATTTATTCTCTTGACTGCATCATTCCATGTGTTTTTTCAACCTGTAAGCCCGTATTTTTTAGCTTCGGCATTGACTTGTACTTAATCCCTCCACTGAATCTGGGGCGTTGCCGCAGGGCACAGCAGGAGTTGCACAACCACTTTGAAAGGGTCTTATTAATTCCTGTATACTGTACCCCTTGCTTATGTTCTCCAGGGTGAAAGCTGGGGATTTTTAAATCCTAACTATCAGTTACACTAAATCAAATGAGCAATGTTACTCTACAAGACAATTCTGACTTTAGTATTTCATTATAGTAATGCTAGTTGTGCAAACACTATCTAAAGATGGTCTAATACAGCCAGCAGGGAGAAAACATCATTCCTTCCCTACATCACTATAACAAATTGAACTAAAATATAAAGAAGATGGTTACTAACAACTCCAAACCAAAAGGACAGATAATTTTAAAGAGATGAACAGGAGAAAAGAGAGCTTGGCTGCTGTGACCTCTTCCAGGATATGTGAAAGGCCCTAGATGAAGGGCCTAAGATAACCAAATTTCTGTTGTCTACTCAACAAGAAACAGTCTTTTCAAAATTATTGTATCATTATATAAAATTATATATAGGTAATGTTTTTTGACCTAAAAAGGCAGCGTACACCTCACCTAAGGAAATTCTTGTTAAGAATAGGAAGGTTCTTTGATTTCAGTTGAGCTCATGTAGAGTCACAGCAACACATCATCTAGGCAATGCCAGGCACATGCTGGGTGTCTATCTGCAGCCAGAAGAACAAAAAAGGAAGAGATTCATTTTGCTTTAAGCTTGACCAGCAGCTGTTAGCAATTTTCTTTAGTTCTCACTGCAGGACACCATGGATGGGAAGACCCAAAGCACTGAGGAACTAGTATATCGTGTACAAGTGCTCTCAAGGACGGTTGTTCAACAGCACATCCAGTTTAACTAGGAACTACAAACCCTAAGAGATAACAGATAGTTCCTGGGAGCATCTATCATCTTTCAGAGAAGCAAATCAAGAGGATAATACCTGGAAGAACAATTGCATGATCCTTTGCTATACAGCTAGTACATCATGTCATGAAGGAGGAGAAAAGAGTACATTAACTCCAGTGGTAACTCAAACCAAGAAGTCTGTATAAAAAGAACAAGCTGAGATATTACCATTTTAAAATTTTCCATACAACACAGAGAAACTGGACACACAAAACCATGCAAGTCAAACAAAGCTAGAATCCACTTATCTCAAGACTTAAAACATTAAAATATTCACCCGATGATAAATATGAGCAATGGAATAAGGTCTCGACCTAGTCAGGTAATTCAATACAAATTCAGCTGGCTCTTCCAGCCTTTGTTTCCCTCCTCTTTGCACTTGCTCTTATAATTTCAAGCCATAAACTAACTGAGTGACATGGCAGTCAAAAAAGCAAATGTAAATAAGGCATCTTCCTCCCCCTATTAATAGCAATGCTCCAGGGATTTGCGATTATGTACGTATGTAGTTGCAGAGCCTTTTTCCAGCCCATAATTACATGGGATGTCCTTCCCCCAAGGATAAAGCTGGATTGTCAACTACTCCAGTACCAAAAGCACTATGTGAAAAGACACCCCTCTCTTCTGAGCAGACCTATCCCATCTGGGCTGCACGCTCATTCAAACCATGCACTGACACCCATTGCTAACATTCTGTCTGCAAGCTGTGCCCCATCATTCCTACATGTGGCTCTCCACCTGACAAGTGAATCTCAGCAGAGAAATATCCTTTCTCACACAAGGCTTACAAATAAGAGCAGAGTGAAGTGATTCATAATTTGGTCCCCAAACAAAAGCTCCAATCCAAAAATCCAAATTCAAGTGATTAACCTTTCAAAACACTTGACTGAGTCACATCACACATCTTGCTCCAAACCTTAAACACAGACTGTCAAGAAAGGCTGGAAGGTACTCATCAATGTTACAGAGATTAATTCCAGAAAACTACAAAGCCAATATATTTGAGATTACGTCAAAGAATACGGCAAAACACTCTACTGACTCAAGAACTTTTTATAAAGTCTTGCATCTTACAAATACAGAAAGTAGTCAATGCAAAGCATGAAATACAAAGAGCTTAAAGAGGGTTTCTCATCTCCAAACACCTCAAACCCCAGAAGGAACCAAACTGCACTAGAAGAAATGTACAGTTAGACTTCAAGAGAAGCTCCATGTGAAGCATGCTGCATTAATGTAGACTTGACATTATGAGGGCATGTCTCACTGTAGCAAGGTCCATACTAAACACCACATCAGAGACAGAAGATTAAAGTAAAGCATTAGATGTCACAGTCATGTTCTACTGATCTGGGAAAGGCAAGGTCTCCAAGGCGAGCAGAAACTATGAACCTGCTTAATAAAGGCCATTCTTGCAAAGTTGAAAAAAAAATCATACACCCAACGCTTTCATCCCTTCATTAAAATAGAAATCCTAAAAAGGAGCACTCCGTAACATATCCCCATTGCTTCTGACTGACACGCTGAATCAAAGGGAAAAGCAGAAAGTTAGTGGAGATAATTAGAGCAACAAATACCTTTTAGCACAAGGCAGCCGAGCTGAACAGCCTACCAATGACAAGACCAATTTGTTGTTTGTTACTTAAAGAAGCTGACAGTTGACTACTTCACTTTATTTGGCAGAGAAAATTTTTCATCTAGAGGTCATTGTGAAAAACACTTGACCCTGTGTTCAGACATGTATGAAGCCCAGCAGAAACCAGTGATAAGGAAGGAAAATAAAAGGTGTATTTGCTGGTTTTCCTTCTGAACACTTCAGAGAAAAATGTCAATTTGACGCTGACAGCAAACAAGGTTGTCAGTCTAATTAGATTTGTTTTTGTTCTGTCATGCTCCTGATCCTATCTAAGCACTCCTCTGAAAAGAAATCGGATCGATAATGAAGGCACAATTATACAAACCTTAACATTCACTCTACGTGTAGCTATGCAAAAAAGGGAGGGAAGGGACAACAAAGGTGAAGTATATTTCTCTTCAAATAATTAAGTCAGTTTATTTTTCCGACAGCCATATAAATTTAAAATATGAAACAACAATAATACAGCTATAGAATCTAGGCTTCTTTCAAAGCAGCAGCATATAAAACATAGAAAAGCTAAAACCTCAGCACAAGCTTCAAAAAAACTGAGTGAATTTTGCCATAGACATTAAACTCACAAAATACAGTTCACAAAAATACTGGAATGCATAAGATATAAAGCTACATATCTCAGGTAAAGACATTGTGAAGTATACAAAAATGGCCAAATGAACCCACGGCATCGGGGGGAGAGTACCATGGATACCAACTTGGCAATGAATACATGGAGAGAAGAAAGTTTCGTGTTCAGCATCCGGCTTTCAGGCTCATGACTTCACTTTCTTCACATCTTTTTTTCCAGAGTTCTCAGGAGCCAAATCTGCTTTTCTCTTCTGTGACTAAAAATTGAAAAAAACCCCTGTTTATCAATTAAATAGAAGATAAGTGACTCTTACGTATTATGCAGTTCAATATGGCCTTGTAGGATTTAATGGAAAGGCAAATGCATTCAGACGCTGAATTCTGCACCCCTTCCTATCTTCTTTAAATCATTACGTGCTCTTAACAGTACATATACAGAATGAAAAGATAGGACCTGGACTTTAAAATACAGTTGCATCTGGGATCACAATTCTTCAGACTACAAGAAGCACTTTTAATCACTTCTTCTGCCAGGAATTACTACGAAGAGGAAGAATAACAATCTGAGTTCAAATTTAAGGAAAAATATAATGTAAATAGACAGGGAGAAGGAGGGCAGTGCTGGATTTTCTCACAAGGTCTTCCTTTGCTGCCTAAACAAAAAGACTCTTCTAGCAAAAACCAGTCCCAAAATGATATGAATTGGGAACACCCATGTAAAATCTGGGAGAGCAGTGACTAGACAAATCTGCCTGTTAAATCTCTCATCTAATTGTTTATACTGAAACAACCACTCTATAAAGCAACTACCTTTTTCATTTTCTAACAAAATACAATTTAATTCCGCCCCACTAGAAGGGAAACAAGTGCTGCTAGACACACCGCTGTAACTTTTGCTCCCCTTTTCTTCTTCTCAGCTCTTTCTTTTTCCTCAATTTCCATGTTTTCTTTTTCTATTAACGATATGAGAGTATTGCAGCGTCTCTGAAACTCCTAAGGAAACAGAAAACGAAATCCTGTTACACAATTTCTCTCATTTACATAAATACATTCAAACATCTTGAATTCCAAAACACTTTCATTTTCAAAACCATCCAATTTTCATGTACCAGTAAGATCAGCCTGTATATTTAACTGTTACTGTACATTTATCTTTAACCTAGTGAAACTTTATTTATAAAAAAAAGATTTAATGAAATACTCTTGTTTCCTGAAAAGGGGTTTCCAGGATCATCTGGATCTTCGAAGCTGACAACCCAAAAGACTGCTGTCACCTTTCATCTTGTTTAGATGAAGCCAATTCCAGCCTGCCAGCACACTACACCAGATTTTAGGAAAAGAGGACTTTTCCTAAAAGTATGTATCACTAAAGTAGGAAGCAAAGGAATCCGAGCTATCTTCGGCAACACTTCTCTGTAGGGGGGGTTTTGACACTGAGGAGCTCCAACCTGAATCTTAAATCATGAGCTAACTTGCTGTTGTATTTCAGTGAAAGCAACAGTCCCTAAATGCTTTTAGCATCAGGTCTTTCAAGACAGCTGCAAACGATCAAGATTAAGTGCCATAAGGTTACTGAACACATTAAAAAATATTTCCAATACAGCTCTATCAGTATCTGCACTGCAGTTCCTCACAGTTGGCTTAGTGTACAGAATTTATCTCACTTGGACTGCTTCTTCTATCCCATCTGAAATAAAGAAGCTCTCTTACCAAATACATAAAGGCATTACGTATTTTTTATTATAATTATTTGGTATGCTCTATGCACACTGATGACAGAAAGAAAAAGCCCAAGGAATCACTAACTCAAAGCAGGAAGCTTTCTTTTGAGTTAAAGGGAAAAGCAGCTGGAAAAAACCTCTTCTGTTAAATTTGATGAAGCAGTTTTTGTATCACAAGCTCTCCTAGAATGACACAGCTGTGTAAATCAACCTACAAGTGGTCTGTTTGTAATGAACAGGTGACCTTTTGCCCAGGAATTAGTCTCTATTATCTCAGCATCTGTAACCTGTATGTTGTCTCAGCCATCATGTTACGTGATAGAAAATGACGCACCCTGAATGATTTCTTGATCCTGAACGTTCTGAAATAGTCAAGCACATGACTCATCTGTGAGATATTGAAACCCTCAAGCTTAAGCAAAGGCTCTAAGTTCAATAGTTTCCACAGATTCCTCTGCAGAAGGGGCTCCATGCCTGGTGTGCAAGCTGTGGAATTCAGAATATGAATTCAGCATATGAATTTGTGTGTGGTGCACATCAGGTAAAGGCCGATATGAAGCTACTCCATAGTAACAATCAGATCTTTTCTAGCACTTGAAAAACTAGTTTGTGTTGAATTTACGACAAGCAATTAATCAGAAAGGACTACAAAATAACCTTCATTAACTTGCCTAAGGCAACAAGGAAATCCTCATCTTTCCTGGGGCTTGCATAAACACCTACATTTAGTAAACTGCCCAGGTTCATGGTTAGACTTTCCAGATGGACGACTACAACACGCTGTGGACAAAAGACACCTTCAAACCCAATTTTCTCTGGAGAATCTGAGACGCGGCTGACAGTAAGATGTGACATGACCACACGTGTCTTCCACACCTCCCACTAGAAACAATCTGTATGATAAATCTTGTACTGAGCCACTGAAACTTCAATGTGGGCTGATCCACTCCATTTTATTACCATAAAAATACCCCAAAGAATTTAAAATGCCCTCTACCTTTAGAGATGAGAGTTTATTCAGTGTGGCTTGGTATTGTTCCCTTTACAATGGAAAGAGACAAGATGTATTTTGCTCACCCCTTCACAGCTATAAAGACTAGTATTGCAATAAATAAGATGGGAGCACTGAACCATCACCTTCTGCATGAGTGAAGGCAGAGAAGCAGACTTGAAAGTCCTGAGCTCTGTCAACAGGCCTAGGTATCCCTGTATTTACAGAGGAATCGTTTGTCTTATCCTGCATAGGGCTGGCAGAAAGGTAGAGGGAATATGCATCATTTATGACTTGAGAAAACAGAGACATGATTCACTACTGCCATGATATCCTTCCTGCATGGACAGAAATTAATGAACAGGAACATCTCAAGTAAAAATTTCAGCCTCTGTGCTCAGTTTAGAAAATAAATTACCATTTTGGGCACCCTCAGCCTCTTTGAAAACTTACACTTTGGGTGAATCATCAGGCTATGGAATAAATAAATAAAGCAGAATTTTTTGTTTCACAGAGAGAAACCTTCAGACAGAGGAGAGAAATAAGATGGAAGATAAATTAGCTATTTACATGGAATTCAAGAGACATCTAGTGGTTACTAGCACAGCCTTCTCAAAGAACCTGGTAAGTCTTTTTCAGAATTATGCTGCCCTTCCTGCCCTGTTTCATATCAGTTTGAGTGTAATAAAGAGTAATTCTGAGCTCACATGCAGATTGTGGTATTCCAACAAGTTTTGTCCACTTTCACTGAACTCACTGGTTTTATTCCTTTGCACTTGTAGCAGTTCATTACTCCTGGCATCTAGCAAGTTTCAAGCACAAGTTTTCGTGACAATTACGAAGCCAGTGCAAAATGGTCCCACAGAAATTAACACTTCCATCAACATCAGAATATTTGAATACACAGACATTATCACTAATTGGTAGTTCTAAACTGATGAATCATACAGAACAATTTAAAATATTTAAGAAAATTACATGCATGTTGAAAGTGAAAGGTTGCTGTAGCTTTGTGCTTTTATACTGTTCTTTTCCAATCATGTAATAGCAGAAAAAATGAAGATATTTAAAATAATTGAGAGAATTTTAAGGGAGAACATAAGCCAAATGATTCACTACATTCCCACTGCCTCTACTTCAGCATCAGACACGACTGAAGATATTTCTACAGTTCAGCAAATGATTCCTGCCCCATTTAAGAAGAAAATTACACTGAACATAAGGAGCTGCAAGAAGATTTAAATTGAATATTTAAAATGAATATTTAACTCTACTCCTGACTTAACTACTCATCAACTATTAGTAAATCTCCAGCTACATTTTTAATTTCTATTAGCCATTTCTGTGACTTATTTAAATGGATTTCTCCAAAGACAACTTAAAAGAAACCTCATAATAGACTAAATATTAGAGGTTTCTCTCTTTATGGACTTAATTTTAAAATCCAGTATTTCTTCAGACATTTTAGCAAGTAAAGCTTCCAATTCTTTTTAAATAAGGACTAACTGCCCCACTATCCAGAAACACTTTAATTGCTGAATACCAACTAGAAATTGTACTGCATAATTACAAGTAACACTGGGAAAAACCAATTTTCCCACCTGTTCAAACACGTATTTTAAAGATTTTATGTTTTATTTATTCTTAGTGTACCCAGACCTCTGAAAAAACATGGTAAAAACAAATCCTGAGGCCACAAAAATAAGTCAGTGAAGAAAAATGCAGTGGTTCAGCAATTTACAGAATAAATTACTTTAAAAAAAACAAAACAGATTTGTCTCTGAAATGACTCCAGCACAACATTTAATTTGAAATTTCCTTACCAAACAGTGGGGAAAACCTATTGCACCGGTGTAAGGGACAGCATGTGTCTTTTCAGTCAGGACCAATGCAGTTTTGTATTCAAGTAAATCAAAAAGGTTCCACGTTCTCACTTGTTGCCAGCAAGATGCAGTTATTCCTGATATTGTAAATAGTATTTGGAAATGTGTTTTCCCTATATAGACATACTCGTAAGAAAATGCATGGGTTTCTCACACATTGTGCACATAGTTATAAATTTTATTCCTGAGGAACTGAGCAAAAACTTCAGGGCAGAGCTAACAGCTTCTTATCATCAAAAGTGTTCCACATTCTGAGGTTGGTACCTACAGATTTTACTGGTTGCACCCACTCTGTAACTGATCACTTCTCACTCAGTGAGGACATTAAAAAAGAACTCATGGCTCTGCTCCACAAGGGAAAACACACAGATCCACATTTCAGAGATCTAGTCTACTTGTTATCAGATTTGTACCATCTTCTCTAAGTACGAACAGAATCTTCAGAACAGTATCATTAAAAACAAATGTATGCACTAGCATGTGATAATCCTTATTCACAACTATAAAGTGCATCTTAAAATCCTAATTCTTAACATGAATCACTAAATTTCCTCATGAGATTAAGTACTAGCATTAGAAAAGCTGTTCTTTTCCTCCAGTACAGAATTGAGAAGCTTTCAGTTTTAATATTGCCCAATAACTCTGAAAAGCAGACATATTTTAAGAGACATTGTTCACTAAAACTTTCAGCCCGCAATAAAAGCAACAAGGATATTTCTATGGGTAGTCTGCTTCTGCATTAATCCCTTTGAGAAACATGGGACTTCAGCTTGGAAGCTTTTCTAATCTGTTTCAGTTGTATTGTGGTGTTTGCTGTACTAAGGGAAAAGGTTATTTTATTAAAAACTAGAAAAAAGAGGAAGAGACCTGGAGTTATTCTTTCACTGCTTGTTTCCTAGACTCCAACATGCTGGCACAAATCCCAACTGCACGTGATGGTGCTCAGGCAAAAAAAGGAATGAGACATTTTGATGTCATAGGAGGACTTGGTGTAACTGATACCTACCATTGCCGTTCTAGACTTGATAAACCAGTCAAATCTGAACTGAGGAGCATTGCGCACGCACTGCCGTAGCTCCTCGTACACGTTCTCCTTGTCAAAGCCCATCTTGTGTAACATGCATATCAAAAACCTGTCTTCCTCTTCTGTGTAATTCTTCCCTTTGTTGGTACCATACTGAATGCGCAGCTGATGAAACGGAGCTTTGTACCTTGCGATCTGAACACAAACCAAGAAGGACTATTAATCGTGTAAGACTACACCAAGAATTTATTACGTATTAGTGTGGAGTCCCGAGAGATGAGGCACTATATACACCATCTAGACAGACACAACTCCCAACCCCAGCAACTCCTTTTCTGATCGGGCATGGAACAAGTCTGCTGCAGAAAATAAACCTGCAAGGATTACTTTGGCATCAAGGGCTTTCTTGATACTGATCCTCCGCTGAATTCTTGCCTCGCCTCGTTCAATCTGAGCCATGATCCTCTCGATGTCCTGTAGTTCATTGCAACGTTCCCAGAAAACGGCTACAAATGCAAAACATAAATTTGTAAAATAAAATCTTTTCATCTAATCTCCTGACTTTAGTCAAGGCACTCTAGCAAAGAAAGGAACACAGACTGTGGTAGCACTAAATCCCACGAGATGTGCTAGTACTCTCCATTTTACCATGGTAGCCAAGAAATGAACTTGCACACATCCTTTATTCAGTGTCTTTAAAACTTAACGATAAGCGGTGCTTTAGTAACACGCGTAACTAAGTTTACATTCAGAAGCATCAAATGTAGTCACGTAAAATGCTGAAGAAAATTACATTTAAGGATAGATGTGAAATGGGCTAGAGCTGCTAGGCAGCAGCGAAAAATTCCTATGTCAGCTTTCACTAGTTGTACCTAAGGTCAGAGATTACTCAGTCCATCTCTGTAAATGCTCCTAACTTGTGCATCTCCAGTGATGAACCCAAAATAAACTCGACACTTCCAAGGGAACTCTTGTGAAGCTTTACCTTTTTAGGCTATAGGAAGAACACTGCAGAGTTAGAATTTGTAAAAAAGCTTAGTAAAGTTAAATCCAAGGATGAAAGAGGAAGAGTTCTGTATAAATTACAAAGCATTGTGCAAATAAAGACACAAATACAGAGCTTCCTAGCTAAAGCAGCATTGATACTCAGCATTAAGAACGTGTTGCCACTAGAAGGCAACTTCATTATTCCATGAAACCATGTTGTCAATGTGAATGAATTATGCCTAGTTCTACAAGTTCGCTAAAGAGGCATGAGAGCAGCTAAAGGCATGTTTATACACTTCAATTTCAATCATTTTAACAGAATTGAGTCTTACAAAAAGAACCATCACGTAGCATTCAAATCCTACGTCTTGTAATTTTACATCTTTTACAGCAAAATGATGCTGACACCACACGACAGAGAAACACATGTCATCACAAACCTGAATACTCGATGACCTCCTCAGGTGATTTTCCCTCCACCTCACGGGCAATGTTGTCTATATCATCACGCCCATATTTCTCATTAGCCTTAATAAACTGGTTAAAATCTCTTTTATTCCAGTTTGTAAAACCCTGTAAGCAGCAAGAGACCAAGTAAACATTACGAGGTAGAAGGGAAACATTCTGTAAAATGTTTTCTTAAGCATGCATATCCTTCGGTCCAGTTGGCAACCCCTCTGCAATGTCACCTAACTGCAGTGGTTAATGGTCTTCCAGGATTTCCATGGCTTTGTATTATTCAGGAGTCATTGCTGAATCTGTTGAAATTACTTTTATGAATGACTCCACACATTACTAAGAGCTTTTTACTCTTTTTCAACCTCTGACGGCGGTATTTCTCCAAAGAAACAAGCTCCATGACAGGTTATTGTCATTTTATTTGTCACCCTTCAGCAGACAGAAGCAATCTGTCTCACAAGGTCTTACAAGTACAGGATGCACCAATGCAAGTGTCATTACAGGTCTGAGAGTAGTGCAGGCATCTAAAGCAAGAGCTGCTACCTCAGACATTTACAAACCTTGTACCAGACAGCTGAATGAAAGTGTAACTATGTCAAGAAACAATTTCTAGTCCAAAAAGATGCAGCCAAATGGAAACTCTACAGCACTGTCAAACAGAAAAATTATTACATTAAATGAATCCAAACCTGAACGTGCTGAACTGAGATGAAATGCATGAACACATCATCCAAGAATGAGACATTACAATTTAAAGACGGGGAAAGGAGAAAAACATCAAGAAGAAACAAGAAGCCCAAGAAAATCATGTGTGTGAACAGCAGTTTGTAGCACAATGAGATTCTTTAATCACAAAATTACATTTACAAGAAACTGTCAGTTCTGCAGCTGACTGAGCTCATTACACAATTAAACAGCAGCTTTATATTGTGTTTATGAGACTCATAGTGTATTTCTCTTTAATCATTAACCGCAGTACTGATGCACCAGCTTAAATGCTTCCTCTGCTAGGAAGGAAAGAAATGAAGAGTCAAACGATGACCTTGCAAGGGTTCGAGGTACACCAAGCCAAATTATGTCACAGAAAATTTTCTAAATCAAAATCCTGTTAGACACACAGTCCTCCTTAACAATTAGTTTTCAATAAGCCTGTTCAGCAAATAGCCAGTGACACAAGTAATAGGCCTTTAGAGTCCCAGTATAAAAGGAATAGTGCTAATAATCCAACTAGGACAAAACTAATGGATGAGACATGTCTTAAAATCTATGTAAATCTAGCTGAAGCTCTTTTGCATAAAAAAACCACACAGGATAGATGTACATAAGAGAAACCCACTGCTTGGATTTGTGCATTGTGTATTGCTTGTTCCAGCCTCAGAAGCTATAGATGACCAAACTGGTTCAAGGACAGGGAAGGTCCCTCAAAGCAAAAGCAACTAAAATCATTGTAACATCAGCAGAGCTCAGTGAGGGTGACACAGCACTGGAATAGGCTGCCCAGGGGAGTTGTGGAGTCTCCTTCTCTGGAGACATTTAAAACCCACCCGGATATGTTCCTGTGAGACTTGGTCTAGATGATCCTGCTGTGTCAGGGGGATTGGACTAAATCTTTTAAGGTCCCTCCCAATCCCAGATGTTCTGTGATTCTTTTATTTCACATTATTAGTACTTCTATTCCATAATAGTAAACAAGTAGATTATTAAATGCTTCAACTTTTACCTGTGTTAGAAGCTTTTCTTTCTCTTCAGTTTCCTCAGCATTCAGAGGCATGGACTCATCTATCTTCTTTTGTTCTTCTTTTTGTACCTGAGCTGCATTTGGAAGGTCAGGATTCCTGGGGACCTGAAAGCAGGGGTATCACTACATAGTAGTGCAGCAACACGATTGCAGAGACCATGCGCTTCTCTATCAACTTCCATTCGCAATTCAAAAGCACATGCAAGATCTCACGGCACTGATACAGACCACATCCACTAGACATCTGCAGTCACAGAACATGGACGTGGCACTTGGTGCCATGGTCTAGCCTTGAGCTCTGTGGTAACAGGTTGGACTTGATGATCTATGAGGTCTCTTCCGACCTTGGTAATACTGTGATACTGTGTGATAAGAAAAACCAACAAAACCAAACAATAAAACCCAACACCCCACACCTTGGCTACCTTGAAGAAAACAAACCCCATCCTGCAGATGCCCCTAACATTTTTCTTTTTAAAGGCATGTTGTCAACATTAGCCATTATCTCAACCTTATTTGGTGGAGTATTCATCTCAGAATCACAGTATTCTTCAGGCTGGAAAAGCCCTCTGAGCTCATCCAGCCCAGCGCAGGACCTAACATCACCACATCGGCCAGATCAGGACACTAAGGGTCACAGCCAACCTGTCCTTTAACACCTCCAGGGATGGGGGCTCCACCACTGCCCTGGACAGTCCATTACAGTGTCTGAAAACCCCTTCCATGACGAAGTGATTTAGGTTGGATATTAGAAAGCAAATAACCAAATTAAATCAAATAATTTCTTTCCCTAAGCTAACTACACTTTTCATTCTTAATTTTATAATGCCAACCACATGAAATCCTTCGTCTCAAACTAGATTCTAAGAAACCTTTTTCTTCTCAAAAACATGTGGTGCTAGTACTCATTCTCCTCCTTTGCAAAACCAATTTCCTATCCATTGACAAGTTTATGTTCTCCAACACATTTGATACATGATTTCTTCTTGCTGCAACCTGCCATGAAACATGGGGCATTTTAAAGTAAGTTACATGTCTGCAAGGAGAGGAACCATTTGATTTATTCAGCCAGAGCTACCACAAGCAATAAAAATCAACATCAAAACAGAATCTGTGTTCACTGCTTGTCCGGCAATGTCAGCAGGGATGAGGGAGAAGGGAAAAAAAGAAAGTAAGTCTGTTATCTGCTTTTCTTTTTGTAACAGTAATACATTTGGACTTCTCCAGACAGTCAAACACTTCCCTTGCATTTTGCTGCACTCCATACCAACACAAGGTCAGCTTCTATATTACCTTTTTCCTTTGTGCACAAGATACACAAAAGCTCCAAGGAAAAAAGAATTACACCCAGGAAGATGATTTGTATTAGCCCAAAAATGGTTTCTCACCTCAGACCACATATCACACTTCTGGTTTTGAGACATATGTGAAGCATCAGAACACTGCTGCTTTTTTCTACTTTATATTACTGTCAAGGGTTGAGGCTGTGGCCAAATGACAGATACTCTCTATTAACCCCTCTCTCCCTCCCCAAAAGAGGAAAATAATAATAATAATAATAATAACAACATGAAATACATACAAACGAACACCAACCCTCACGGCCCTGCTGGCAACATTGCCACTGATACAGAGGCTGGGGAAGTCCCAGACTGGACTTGGCAGCAGACAGGAACCAGACAAAGCAGTTGGACTCAGAAAAGCACAACCCGAGATTGAAGGCCTGATGAACAGAGTCCTCCTTGGACACTGTCCAAGAGGGAAGTGGGCCAAAGAGGAAAGCTGAAAAGACTGACCCTTGTGGTCTCAGCTTTATACCCAGTACGTCTATAAGATGAAACACACTGTTGGTCTGTGCAGGGTCACGAGTCATGTCCCTGCAGTCTCTTACTCACTGCACCTCAATATGGGACACAAGATGCTGCAGTGACTTCAGTTCTCACAAGCAAAAGTCTAAGCAAGTGCCTTTCTGCATCCCAGCCCCTGGCAATAATTGTAAACATAGAGTCACTACAGATTGGAAGGGACCTCGAAAGATCGTCTAGTCCAATCCCCCTGACACAGCAGGATCACCTACACCAAGTCACACAGGAACACATCCAGGCAGGTCTTGAGTATCTCCAGTCAAGGAGACTCCACAACCCCCCTGGGCAGCCTGTTCCAGTGCTCCGTCACCCTCACCATGAAGAAGTTCCTTCTCAGGTTGATGTGCAACCTCCTATGGTCCAGCTCACACCCATTGCCCCTTGTCCTATCACTACATGACACTGATAATAGCCCAGCTCCATCCTCCCGACACCCACCCCTCAAATATTTGTAGACATTCATGAGGTCACCCCTCAGTCTCCTCCAAGCTAAAGAGACACATTTCCCTCAGCCTCTCCTCATAAGGGAGGTGCTCCACCTCCTTCATCATCTTTGTTGCCCTACGCTGGACCCTCTCCAGCAGCTCCACATCCCTCTTGAACTGAGGAGCCCAGAATTGGACATAATACTCCAGGTGTGGTCTCACCAGGGCAGAGTAGCAGGAACAGCCACTGTCTGCACAGACACCCCATTAACTGCAGAAAGTGCAGTGAGTTAGGAGAGACTGAGCTATAAAGTAAAATCACTGACCATAGTTACTTCTAACTCCAGCCAGGACACCAACACAGAACACAGCTATGCAGATATGAAATTTTTAGTGAAGGAAGGAATTACAGATTGTTCTTTGGGTTCCACTGAGGAACAGAAAGAGGGTAATAGAGGTTTTAAGCCACGTCCTTGACAAGAAGTTCTTTACAAAAAATAAGCCCCGTGACATCTCACTGTCTTCACTTAACTATTGTTGAGGTTGCAGTAAATCTGGAAACAGGAATACAAACACATTCCCTAATTTGAAGAGGGGAAAAAAAAAAAGGCATTACCTTATACCCTATAGTCTTACGATAATACAGAATTTCTTTTTCCAGAAGTTCAAATAACCGTGGTGGGAAAAACTGGAAATCCTGGATATTTGGCTGTTTTGGAGGTCGTGGAGCCTTCAAAAGTACACAGATGCATTAGTGTTAATACAAGCTTGAGTTCTGTGCAACTACCATATTTACCATCTATTAAACTACCATAATTCAGCAGCAGGAGCAAACTATCCCTCCACAAACACATTTGTTTTTTTTTCCAGTATAGGGTGAGACAAGGGGATGCAACATGGAAGACAAGAACAAAAGAATCACGTAAACCCCCCTCCAGATCTGCCAACTTCTCACCTTTGGGATTTTCGGTTCGCTAACACGTAGGGCTTCTCTGAAATACGCATCGACGGCATAATTAGCTTTGCGTTCTCGTTTTGGAGGCTCTATCCATTCCATCATGCTCAGCTACCAGCAAAACAGCATTAAGAGATATTAAAATCCCTTTCCTAAAATTCACAGAAGCAATGACTAATATGGCACTGCCAAACAGGAACACCTTTTTTGCAGGGTAAATCTAATGGATGTTACCCAAGTAGAAATTGTAGCTGTTACAATTCATTTTTGACACTGAAAAGATAATCCACAAGTCAGCGCGCCACCATGGACAGAACCTTTCACAGTATTCTGCTTACTTCAGACACCTGAATAAGGTTATGATTCCATCTAGCAAGACACAGTGGAAGGACTGGGGACCTGAGCTCTGAATTCTGTATCTTGTGATATGAACTATTTGCTTCTCCTCTAAACATCACAATTAACAACTTCTACACAGGTTACAACATTGGCAAAAAGAATAAAAAGACATTAGCAGTGAATGAACCTTAACCAAATCGCTGGCATTACAGTTACAGAAGTGTATTCCAGGATTATGATTTATTTAGCTGTCTTCTTGCAAAGAAATTATCAATGTGACAAAAGATTATTACGTATATACAGACAACACCCCACTTTGTTCTCAAAACAGATTTTGTTTTTCTGAAGGTTTCTTTAAAACTGATAGGAACCTGAGTCAGAAGGACATTCTGTAGCTACCAAATAGCAGTTCACTTATCTGAGTCCAGATAAAACCATCAGGGTATCTTCACTCTATGTCACGTATAAAACACTGACACAGAAGTAACACTGTGAGACCCCAAGCTTGTCTCACTTCTTTGCTTGGATGATCCTTCTATAAACTAACTAAATTGTTGATGAACAGTTCACAACTGTGCTCATGACTAAAACTTCACTGCAAAAAAAAAGACTTAAATTCAAGTTCAACACAGAAAATGAGTACCAAGCCTGGCTTTTAACTCTTGACAGTAAAACAACACTGACTGCAGCAGCATAGCAGGATACAACATAGTGGGTCTGCTGCAGGGAAGATAAAATCTGAGCAGTGTTAACAGATGTTATCAGAAGTTTTATCAGAAAAGCAGTTGAGCTGAAAGTTAATTTAACAAAAGTTCACAACACTTACGCTTCACAGAGCTAAATGAATTTTTCAGTAGCTACTTCCTTTTCAAGAATAAACTTTATAGCCATACATGTCTAGTGGGGCCTTTATGCTTGCATCTCTAGTCTTAAAAGTCTTCAAGAAAAATTACCTTTTGTTTCTCTCTATAATCTTCCCCTTCAAAGTTGTACAAGCTCATCTCTGTGTCCATAGTGAAATTTCGCAAGGAGCTCTCCCCCATTTTCTGCAATCGCTCGTTCATTTCAGCTGTCTGGAAACACAGGAAGATACTTTTCTGAAAAGCACAGCTTTCATCACTAAGAGTGTCTCATTGTCTGGTGCTTTTTAAACTTTCACTTGCACTTTTCTTATAAGCAGAAAGTGCTTTTCAGTTTTAAAAAAATCCGACTCCAAGACTTCCCAATTAAACTGAATTTGTTGTGCTGGGACGCAGCTCTATAACTGATTTAATTTTTACATTTAAATGACATTTACGCCCAGCTCGTTTTTCCATAGAGCTCCCTATTCCCTGGCAAAGTTCCGTACAGGTTTTGTGTTCATTACAAATTTTGTCATGATATGCACAACACTAAAAGCCCACCAAAAAAAAAAATCAGGGCATAAGACATGGTGCACACAGTCTGAACTCTGAAAATAACCGAAACTCGCTAGTCTCCTTCAAAACTTTCACAAGCTTTAAAATATCTAGGAGTAGTAGTAAGTGGGTAGAACAACAGATTTATATAATCAGATTTCATCTGGGAATAATAATCTGACACACTTAACATTTCATATGAACCTTTCTCTAACCTTTCTTTCACCTCGTTCCAAAATCGTCGTTATATCTTCTTCTGTCAGCTCACTATCTTTGGAAGCAAAAACATGAGTGGCTCCGTGCCGGATCATCTGCAGCATTTCATCTTTTGCCAGTTTGTTAGACTGTTGGTCTATGAGCCTTCCTAAAACCAGAAGAAATGTGGTGGAAGTTACAACACAAGAGTTCTAGCAGTGCATTTCTTTTTAGTTCACTGGCAGAACAAGAAAAGAAAAACAGAAAATAAAGAAAAAATTCCAGTTCCCTTGAGTCGAGAATAAAGAGAAATTTGGAACTTGAGGGAAAATTAAAAAATAAAACCAACTTTGGATTATGCCACACCAAAGGATGTTTCACATGCAGATAATACACATTTTATCTTTCAGATCTTATTCTCACAGTGGTAGCTGAGCTTTTAAGATCAAAATCTTACTTTAGGATGAAAAATGACAAACTATTCTGCAATAACCATTCTTGGGGTTTTTGTACTTTTCTGTGATAACTTCAGATTTTTAACACTCACTTCACAGCTTTCAACCCAAATCTCTGAGTTAACCCAGAATTCTAATTTCTCCCCCAAAAATCACTTATCCTATTCTCATCCCTTCACAGACTAGCCCACTGTTAATCATAATGTTTTCATCAGCCCACCCTTTGGGAAATAACAGTCAAAAGCCTTAAAACTTAGCGTGAAAGAGTTTCAGAAGAACTGCTGTTCTCAGAATGTTCACAGACAGACATGCAAAGCAGGATATTCAGGAAACTAATCTGTGGCAAGAAGTGTATCTATAATTACTTTTATATGTCATGGAACACTTTTTCTTTGCTTTCTTATCACAAAAAACCAAGATCTATTCTGCTGTAGCTTGCTTTCCTCTTTTTGAGAGTCTTAGGAGAAGCCTGTGCCCATGTTATTTCAGAAAATCAGATTTTTAACTAATTTCAGCTGAACAAACAAATACCTTACACACTGCAGTTTCTTCGGCTGACTTAGGGTACTGCTATTGTACAGAAGGCCTGCTTTCACTCACACTGTACATCTGTGCAGTTATTTAACCCACACTTCAAGGGACTGAACAATTGTGTTGCAGACAAACATACAGCAGTGGATACCTTGTTGTATAACTATAGAGTCCAGCCTCAGTTTTATTTCAGCTCTTTCTACAATCCTCTCTTCAACAGTATTATCAGTGATTAGTCGAAACACCCGTACTGGTTTCTTTTGACCAATACGATGCGCACGATCCTAACAAACACAAATCAAGGAGTGTTCAGCAACAAAGATTCACAGGCAGTAGACATTTAGCTTGCAGAAACAGCAGACTGAAACTAGCACAGATTTCTTGGTCCCTCGTTTATTCAAGGGTACACAGATACCAGTATAGCAAATTGACTTTTTATCTGGCTGCTACACCGTTTAAGTATGGCTCATTCATAATGATCAGTAATCACAAATTCATCTACTTCATTGTAATTGAAAACAATGCAATGTCTGACTCTGCTGCAGTTGGGAAGTGAAGACTCAACACTACACACATGCACACACATCTGCACTAGTTTGTCTGCTGCACCAGTTCTCTCTTCTGACAAAGGTATTAAAACTTCAGCATCCTTGCCTTGAGTAGATTAATTCCACGGGCACAGCCCATGCAGCCATAGCTTCAACACCATGGTTGTCCAAAGCCACAGCACACCTCACACAGTACAGCTACCTATAGTACATTGCAAATGAAGTTGTAATGTACTGTGCTTATTTGTGAGGAAACTTGTGGTTATTCTCTCTGGCAAACATGAATACTCTTTTGTCCACTTAAAGAAAAGAGTTAAACAGTTGGCTTTCAAGTTGTTGGTACCAGAATTTTCTGACTGTCCTTTAAACAGGAGCCATTAAAATCTTCTACTCTCCTACATAACTCTTCCAGAAAAATCTTACTAAAAGCTCACAAATCATACTCCTCATTTCCAGGAAGTGAGTCTACTGTTAGTAGTCAGCATGCATATGGAAAGAACAAGTTATTCACAGTAAATATTTGATGTGTTTAAGTGCATAAAAAAAAATCCCCAACACAACCGCAGAACACACAACCCATCCCCCTCAACCATGCAAGAAGGATCATTCTATTTTTATTCCATAGGAAACAAACTATAAACCTATTTGTTTTCACATTCAGCACTCAGAAGGAGAAGTTTTTTAGTATGTTAAGGTGGGTTTTATTCCCTGGTATTACTACATATATTTTACACTTAGAGTATGATTTTACGCAAGATGGGGAAATATAAAGGGGTAAATACAAAGCCAAATGCTTTTAATTTTTGGCTATTATTTTGCAAACAACCCTCTGCTATTCATTTACTGTTTTTTGTAAAGACAGAATTAAGAATAATTTTATGGATAAACAATAACTAGACAGTAGGCTTGACACAATTGATCTTAACACAATTATGAAAATAACTAAGAGATATTTACAGAGAAAATATTACAGCTTCTTCCAACACTTGTGTTCATGCCCTTTTTATTTGATTTCTTGGTATTAAATACAAAAAAGTGAAACAACAAAAAAATACAAGTTCTGGAAACACATGGAGGAATCAGAACAATGGTAACTTTATCAAATGATTATGTGTGAGGGAGTTGACTCACCATGGCCTGTAGATCTACTTGAGGGTTCCAATCTGAATCATAGAGAATAACCACATCAGCAGTTGCCAAATTAATTCCAAGACCTCCAGCTCTGGTACTTAACATGAAAATGAATTTACTGCTGTTGGGAGCATTAAATGTGTCTATTGCTTCCTACCAGGAAAAAAAAAAAAAAGTGTGTCATTAAAGTATTAGTTTTCAAATAAGCTTTCAATGTATTTGTGGCCTTTCAATGAGATTTCTTTGGAATTTACTGGATTTTCACACCAGAACCATTTTTTAATAGAAGTAAGGATCTGTAGATTTGCATAGGTGGACAACTACACTCTTGAATCCACAAAACACTCACTTCTCATTTAGTTCAGGAAACAAAAGCTGTTTCAGGGGGAACTGAAGCCTGGGGAAAAGATACATCCCTAGCGAGCCTTTCAAACAGTAGCCTTTTTGCTATACTTTTAAGCAACATTTTAGTTACTTAGATAAATGTTAAGTTACAATGCGTGACCCAAGGCCATTTTTTGTTGATATACTACTTTCTCACCTCTCTTTCTTCATGTGGTGTCTGCCCATCAAGGCGGCAGTACTCGTATCCACGCCACATGCAATAGTCTTCCAAAATATCCAGCAACCGAGTCATCTGACTAAAAAGAAGAACTCTGGAACCTGACAGAACACCACAGTTTCCATCATTGGCTTTATGTTTTCACATTAATCTTATCAGAGCCCACTACAGAGCACGAGTAAGAGAGTAAGAATTCAAGTGAAACATTCTGCACTACACTTGACTTCAGTCTTCCTTCTGAAGTTACTTTTCTAGTTACTGATTCAACTTTTCCTCTAGGCAGGTTATTTGACAATTTAAACAGAAGAATTACAGAACTGAACAGACAGAACACTTAAACCATGGTAAGGTTGATGACGTGCACACAAACTAATCCTCTCATCAGAAATGTTCTTAAAGACAGCAGAAGGGAGGGTCTACTATTCCTTTCCTTCTTTTTCTTCGTAATATTAGCCTTCCTCATAATTCCTCCCAGCCACATGTTAAGATCTAGATAAAAATGTTTTTCAACATCAAAAAACTCATTGGAAGTAATGACTGAAAGAGAAGAATCCATCTGTGCAAGTTTTGACGGGCAGTCTGTTCGTGACCAGTACTCACCTTGCTCCCGGAGCTTTGCCAGCAGCTTATCCAGAACTAGCATTTTACCACTGTTCATGATAAGATGGGTGTCAGTGGTGTAAGGAGGGCCTGGCTCAGCACCATCGAACAGGTACGGGTGGTTACAGCATTTCCGTAGCTGCATCAGAATATTCAGCAGACGCATCTTATCCATTTTCCCAGCCGAGTTCAGGATATCAATATCTTTCATCAGGATTCTTGTATACCTGAAGTTTTACAGGCAATTTGGAACAACTCTCAGTTTTTATTTGATACTGAAAACAAGAAAGAAACCCTACAGTATCCCAATAACTTCCTTCTGGATGTGGGAGGTGAATTCACGTAGCAGTGATCTATATTACTATGAAGCTTGGTGAAAACATCTGACTGATAGTAAGGATTTATAAATCATACCGAAACAAAAGAGGTGATATGTCTGACTGATAATAATCTCTCATTCACTGGGTTACCTTACACTTCCATTTTGGGACTACA
Source organism: Rhinopomastus cyanomelas (assembly GCA_013400115.1). Lineage (NCBI taxonomy): Eukaryota > Metazoa > Chordata > Aves > Bucerotiformes > Rhinopomastidae > Rhinopomastus > Rhinopomastus cyanomelas. The sequence continues at coordinate 58,967 of VXBP01000413.1, forward strand.
AGGTGGATTAAAGATACCATGTATTCGCCTGAAGCTGCTACACTGACCTGACTCCTCACATCTCTTCTGGGTTCGTGGCTCCTCTAGATTTTAATTTTAACTCAGACTGCATACAGAGTTGGATCAAAGGAGGAGACTTAGTAGGCACACGTTCTTTCAAATAAAGTTAAGGAAGGAAAAGAAGTTCTGCTTTCTTCCTCCCAGCCCTTTTCATTAACCTTACTGAGGTCTTTGTAGCTTGTGAAATCATTATAAAAAGCCCCAAAGACAGCTATAAATAGGCTTCTCTGACTCTATTAACATTCAACTATAAGAAGTGTGAAGAGCTGCAGTGTTCCTTATCAGAAAAGAATCTCACCTTGATGCAAATAACTCACCATTCCCTCTGCATTTTGCTGAGACCAAGATAAATTTTTACTTCCTTCTTGGGAGGCAAACTCTTTTCTACCTCACCTTTTATGCGACGTAATAAAAAAGGCTTCAAAACCTACACAGAGTAAGAATTTTTCCACAGATAAATTTTAGAATTGATTGCCTCAAAGCTAACAGATTCCACTATGCAATCCTTATTCGGAATTAAGCCATCTATTGCTGTCATGCTGAGTCCTTCAGAAAAATTCCAACAAAGTTTGCAAAGCAACGTCTAACAATAAGCTAAGTTACAAACACATAACACAATCAAGATTGCCATATTCATCCCAGTTATTAACTTAATCATAGACTGAACACTTTCGAGTTTATACAACCTCTGTATTACCTGTTAACACAAGCTGATCCATTTCTACTAGCAGCATATTCAAAATACACCAGCATTTCAAAAACAAGCCATGCATGCTGAACTTGTTACTGCATCTTGAGTACATGACCAGCAAGACTCAGCCCAGCATAATAAGCTGTTTCAAAATTATGTCAAAGCTCCTCATTTTTGCAGTGCAGGCAGAGATTTTGTCTGCCTCAAACAGTAACGTTACAAAAAGCCGTATCTGTAACAATAATCTCCAGGTTTTAATTAAAATTCCAGTGGGTTTTTCTGTAACAAAATATGTTCACGTTCATCTTCTCAACTTTGAGATAAAGGGGTAAATAACCTGTTGGAATTTTTTGACACTGTGTATGCTAACAATGGCACGTGACTACAGCTCTAGTTACTTACCGCATGAAGTCTTTCTACTAGTTTCTGATCACCAAGACAATTTTTAGTGTCAAACCATGAGTCAAAATCCTGTGGTGAGAAAAGGCACAATTGGTATGAACAGTTTATCATCTGCAGCTTGAACCAACACATATTGACTCTCTTTCAGTCCAGCCAAAAGTAACATAAAACTTGAGACAAACTGTGAGGAAAAGAAAAAACAGTCTGCAGTTCTGTGCCAGCTTCCTAGCACATTGTAAGATTAAAGTCAACTGAGTAACTACACAGACAAAACTCTGCCCCAGTTACAATAGTTTTTCAAGCTCATTGCTGCAGTGGTATTTCCCTTAGTGCTTGTGTAGAGATGTGGCAAGAAGGTACCAAAAAGAAAAATAAATCATAATCTCTAAGTAAATGAAATAGACAAAAATAGTGTTTCCCTGCACTACTTGCTTCCATTAACAGTAAGAGATGAAAAAGTTCATTCAAACTCTACTACCCCTATTGGATGCTTCATATCCTTCATTGTGCATTGTTTTCCCACATTTGCACGGTTCTTGCACTACATCAAGTATAACATTTGCTATTCCTGGCCTGAGGGGTAATCTGGGGATAAACAGGAAGAGGAAGTAGCCTACAGTTAGCCACAGAGCTTCCTACTGATTCCAGGTCTCCCACAGACATGTGCCTTACTGCATTGGACATGCTTCTCTTCAGCAGACAGCAAGTCTGGGAATCAAAATAACAGCTACAAGTACTTCTAAACATCAACTTACATCTGCAGAATTGAAGACATCAGGTAAAAGAAAATTGAGTAATGCCCATAGCTCATGTAGGTTATTCTGCAGAGGAGTTCCTGTCAGCAGCAATCGATTTGTGGTCTTGAACTCACGGACAATCTCTGATAGCTTGAAACAGAACAAATGGTTATCGCCATGCACATCTCAGCATTATGATTTTTCATTAGTTTCTGAAGCCTAAAACAATGTCAACAACATTTGAAGACAATTAGCACCCTGTGAAATTTGTATTTACCACCCAGCAGCTTACAGCTTATGTTTAGGAAAAAAAAAACCACCCACCACACCTAAAACCTTTCTAATCTGCTAAAATCAGAAGGAATCTTCTCTGTCAAACTACCTCCAAAGTATCAAGTAATTCTGAGTTTACCTTAGACTTCTCATTCTTTATTCTGTGGGCTTCATCAATCACCAGGTACCTCCAGTTAAATTTTTTGAAGACAGATTTCTCTTTAATTACCATCTCATAGGATGTAACACAAACATCCCATTCGCCAGGCATCATGACATCACGGATAAAAGCCGCCTAGAGCGCAACAACGGCATGAGTAAACGTTTATACGTACAAACAATTTACATGGAAATCAATGAAACCAACCCATCTCCACCAACATCACAGGTGCCCTAAGCTAGCACACAGAACAAGACTAAAACCTCTTCTCAGAAAGTAAAAGTTACTGTAAGAGAACCCTTCAGCCCTTTAGACATTTTTAGATCGATCATCAGCTGGCTAACCCAGAACACAGGAGTGCTTGGTACAATTCTTTGCACCGATATACAAATGCAAATGTAAGCTCAGAGGTGCTTTAGTCACCACAGAAAAGAGATTAGGTAGATGTCCTGTCTACACAGTAGAAAATGAAACTATTAAGTTACAGCAATACAAACACAGCAGATGGAAAAGTTCTAGAGCAGAATCCTGGTCACTAAGCAAGGCACAGACTTAAGACGGGGGATAAGTCAACCTAAACAGGTGAAGAAATAGGTAACAAAGTGTGAGCAATAAAGGAAAACAAATAAACACTGTCACTGTGCAAATACAGGAGAAACTAAAGAAAGGTGCAATAAGTCCAAGAGGAAGAAAACAGAGAAAGAGAGAAGCTGGACAGCTGTACTTTGATCCCAGCCTATTCATTCACCTACCGATTTTTATGTCATTTTTACAAGCATAACACTCTGCATTTTCAATAACAGTTGAAGAATATCAAAAAATCAATCTTGCAATTAAGGAAGTGGCTTCAGGAGAACTCCACATACCCAAACACTAGTTTTTTCAGCAAAAAACTTGTATATCTTTCAAATGCACAGCACTTACTCTGGCATCTTTATCTCCAATAAGGCACACGGCGCGTAATGATGGAACCCAGCGTTTGAATTCATTCATCCAATTGTGCAAAGTTGATTTTGGCACCAGGACCATGTGTGGCCCAGGGATGTTTCGGTAATGCTTCAGATAACCTAATAATGCTATCGTTTGCAGAGTCTTACCAAGACCCTACATCGACAAAGAAGGGGGAGGAAAAGAGCCTGCTGAAATGAAACATCATCATACAGAAATAGTTTCAAACAATTTTCCTACTATATAATTCTGATACTCAAGAACTGACCGAAGACTGTCTTGTCTTCTTAAGTAGTTTAAAGCAAATGCTTGCAATACAGTTTCTTTCACCACATTATAACGTCAACTGTCTTCGCAAGTTTTTAAAGCAAATGCTTGCGATACAACTTCTTTCACTGCATTACAATGTCAATTGTTGCATGAGTCATACTACTGCAAATACATTAACTACTACAGGCACTTTAATGTCAATTTGCTCAATAATTACCACAAGAATTCCAAAAGATTACTGCTTACCATTTCATCTGCCAGAATGCCATTAACACCATTTTCATACAATGAGATCATCCAGTTCAAACCTCTAACCTGATAATCTCTTAGCGTTCCTCCTTTCACATCTGTAAATGTAAGATTCCTCTAAGTAGAAAATTCTAGGTAGAAAATTTTTCTACTAAGTAGAACATTTTAACTGCAATGCATTCAGATTTTCCTGACGTCAAAGCAATCCGAAAGCGTCAATGCAACACTTACACGAAGGAGACTCCTCAAATCGAATACACACATTAGATGTTTTTCGACTCTCTGACAGCAACTCTTCATCTTCTTCTTGTTCTGTGCGCCTGTGACGATAACTGAAGACAGAATCCAAGACTCATGTTTATACGAAAAATGAAATAATTTCAGAACACTGATTACAAAATCAAGAGAGACAAACTAACAGAAGCATTCATTGCTCTACACTGTATGTGTGTACCATGACCAAAAGCATAGCTTTTGACTAAGTTATTTTTTAAGGTTCATTGAGGCTTTACTCTTATGTGAAGCCCTCTCCTTCTAAGCCACAACTGTAACAACTAGTATCATGAGTTCTCCAAGATACTTTTTAATGAGCCACATAGGAACAGAAACTAGTGGGCGGAGGCCGCTAGTGCTGAGGAGCCTACATCCACACTGCACACACAGCATCTCCTCTGTATGTGGTGTAGCTCCACTCTCGTCCCATGGACATGCCCACCAGCAGCACAACCACCTCAGGTGCACTTTTGCAGTGCATCTTCTTGTTCAGAGACAGGCAAAAGACAATTCATATGCTCCAAAATCATTCCACAATACAGGGCAAAGCATGGTAAGAAACAAAAACTAGGGAGTTTACTTTAAAAGTGCATTCCTGATCCAAGGCCATACTAATGTTGATGGCCCAGCACACTTACACCAACCAGCTTTTAGAGAAATCAATAAACTTCTCCCATAGAAGTTCTAGGCTTACTTTAAGCACAACCTGTGTGCTACTAGATACGCTAAACTGAATCATTTGTTTGGAAGTGTAAGAGGTTGGAAATAAATTGACGTACTCCCCAGCTGAAATCAAACTCTGCTTCTCATCTTTCTTCACCCGTGGCCGTCCCAGCTTGACTTTGAGTGGAGATGTTGGTGATTTTTGTGCTGCTGGCTGAATGAAGTGTGCAAAGAGTTCTGTCTGCTTCAGGAGGAATTCAAACCGTTTTGCTCGATCTGCTTTCTAGTTTCCGAAGAGGGGAGAGAATTAAAACAAAGAAAAATCAGTAACTTTATTAATAAAAATGTTTTCATCGGGAAACAGAATTCAGATTGTAAAAACTGATAGGAAATAAAACTGACAAGATCATCTGCCTACTGTCACAGAATCACAGAATTACTGAGGCTGGAAAAGACCTCTGAGCTCAACCAGCGCAGCCTAGGACTGCAACTGCCAGACCAGGGCACGAAGGGACACAGCCAAGCTGTTCTTAAACACCTCCAGGGATGGGGACTCCATCACTGCCCTGGGCAGCCCATTCCAGTGTCTGATCACCCTTTCCATGAGGAAGGGCTTCCTAACGTCCAACTTAACCCTCCTCAGCAGCTTCAGGTCCTACCCTCTCATTCTGGCACTGGCTGCCTGGGAGATGAGCCTGACTCCCACCTCCCTTCAGGGAGCTGTAGACAGGGAGAAGTTCCCCCTCAAGTGTCAGGTTCTCCAGGCTAAACACCTCCCGTCCCTTCCACAGCCCCTCAACCTCTTTCTTGAAGTGAGAGGCCCAGAACTGCCCCCAGTACTCGAGGGGAGGCCTCTCCAGTGCCCAGTACAGGGGGAGAATTACATCTCCAGTCCTGCTGGCCACACTATTCCTCATACAGGCCTTCCGTGCCACCCAAGCACACTGTTGGCTCATGTTCAGCCAGTTTGGTCAACCAGTACTCCCAGGACTCTCTCTGCCAGGTCCCTCTGTTGGCCAACTTGGAGGGCTACAAGCCTCATGAAACAGCTAAAGCTGCTTCAGCTCACAGCTACACGTGGATTGCTTTAGAGCACCCAACTGTAACATGGTAATTCGAACCATCCCTCATGAATACCAGAGCAAACCAGATGTGGCAGGACATCCTTATCCCCACTCAAAACTCAAAGACTAGTAAAAATCCAAAACCAATTCGTTTGTACGTCTGTTTAAAGTCTGCAGGGCACAAAAGGAATGGTAACAAGATGCTTTAAGTGACTGTCTACAGAAGATAAAGAAAAAAACTACAGTTCTGACTTGCAGTAAGGGGTGAAATCCTAACCTTGCTCAAGTTGGTCGTAAAAACTTCTACCAGCTTCAAGGCTATAAGGATTTAATTCAAGACAATGTAGTAGCTCTGCTTTTAAAAGTATGACTGGAGTGATGGCTCAACGACTCAATTTTTTTTTCACTGCAGTATATGAATTTTTATGCTAGATCTCAAATTGCCATTATTTTAGCTTTGCCATATCAAGGCAAATGCATGCATTACACAATCAAAACACATGTCCTTCAGTGTACTGCAAAGACAGCGTGTCACATTGGTTTGTAAAGAAAAATATGATAAAAGGCAAATGTTCTGTGTAATTACGTAAATATTACCAGCCTCTCTTACCATTTCTAAGCATCAGGTTACACTGTGCCACTTGAAGCTATTTTGAAATTGTCAATTTGTAAGCGAGATTGTAGTTCTGCATCATTGAGCTTTTCAGAAATACAAAAACAACGAAAGCTTCCACTTGCCTGTAAGTTCCCCACATTAAATTGCTCTGACAGCAACAACCCAAAACAAAGGACAACAAAAAGAACGAAGCTGCTGTGCAATGCGTCATCTCGCCACATGGTGGCAATGCGTTTCTTTTGAAAGCGCACGACTTCCGAGCAAATTAACCTCTCTGCATAGATCTCCCGGAAAACATTACTATTGTTTTGCCCCTTGGTGTAAACAACTAGAAAACCAAATAAGCTATAAACAGTAAGCAAAACTTTTAGGAGAACAAAATCCAGAAAGGGAAGATGTAGTTGTTTATGCTAATAATATATAACAAACTAAGTTTAGTTATTCACTCACTGTATGCTCAACAGATTTACTTGTGTGTCTTATATTTAGCTAAAAATTAAGTACTCATACAAGTTAGTGTCATTTCTTCAATGTTTAACCGTGATATTCTTCCTTGGCTTTCAGACTCTACAGTAAATATTAGGCATCCATTTAACATCAAAGTTTTTAAGAAAAATGCAGATACCAGCTTCAACCAAGAATTTACTGTATGCATCATTCAAGAAGTAGTATTGTCCTCCTGGTTTCTACCTCTTTGCAATAGGGGAGTTACCTTGCTACGCTTTGCAGTGCTATGGCAAAGTATTATGGTGCATGTCAACATTTAAAACCTTTCTGGTTTTATACAATGAGAAACTGGTATCTTCAGGATTTCTCTCATTTAAGCAGCATAAGGATGCCTCTGCCGTGACTCAAGGGGTCATCAAACAAAACTAACAGGAAAGAAGCCAAAAGGGGAAAGTTACAAATATAAAATGTAATTAAACAAACTCTGTACGACAGGAGGGTGTGGATATTTAAACCTATACAAGGATTAAAAGAACTAACCAGAAAAATCCATGGAGGGAAAAAAATCCAACAAACCCAAAATCCACTATCAACTACTAAGTCTAAAACCTTAAGCCTCCAACTTCAGAAACCACGCAGATGAAAAAGCTTGGAAGAGCAGGACAGTATTTAAAGGAACTATCACCTTCTGCTTCCTCTGTTCTTATATTCTTCACTGAATGCCTACTTTTAGCCACTGTCAGAAACACTACTCTGGACTAGACATTTAAATGTTTTTTAATCCATCCAGTCTGCAGCAACTGCTTGTAACTGTGTTGATAGAACTTAAGCAAACAAACGGCATTAAAAGCTGCAATACATTTTGTCTTGAAGAGACTTACCATCTTCTCCTCATATTCTGGGTCAACTTCTTTTTCAGGTCTAGCTGCCTTTGGAGGAAGTTTGAGTTGAAATGGGGGGTCATTTCTCTGGAATTTAAATTTGAAACAGTTTACAAACATCAGCTTCTTTATTTACTAAAACAAAAAGATATCAAACCAAATAAACCTACACATTACAAGATAAGCATGCTATGTTTAAAAAAAATTCCTTCAAAATGAAGTGACTGCATTCATTGTATTATTTCAATCTTAGCAGAACCTGATACCCATAAAGAAGCTAAAGGAGAGATCTGACCAGGTAAAACATAAATTGAAGCTTTGTCTCGTCCTCACATTTAGCTCTACAAATAGCATCCAGGTAGAAAAGTATTCAAAGAAAATCATGAAAGAAGATAATCTTTCACAGAGATCTTGCTTTAAAAGCACAATTGAATTTAACATCTTGGAAAGACATTAAAAAAACCAAACTATGTGATTTCTAAATGCAGAATTTCCAACCGTAAATGTCTGGCACTTGCATCTTGGTTGGATTTTGTTTGGTTTCACTTCTAGATCACTAGTTCGGAGTTTGTTTGGGAAGTAACTACACCTAGCCACATCACTGAAGAAGAGACACTAATTAAACAACCAAACTCAATCCATGCACCAGCCACTGCATGGCCTTGTCAGTTAACAATGAACAACTTTATTAACTATAAGTGAAAGAAATGCAAGAAACTGTAACAAAAGCAGGTGACCTGTTTGCGATTAATTTCTACCTTCTACTTGGGATGCTTAAAGCAAGTTTCTACAACTTCAGCTGCTACACTGCTACGGGAAAGCAAAAAGTTGGCAAAACTCTATACATAATGAAGCTGTTTGAATGTTTTATAGATAACAAAGTGCAATCATTCTATAAATGCACGAGTTCATCATGGCAAAGCCAATGTCGCAAACAGGTGGCACTACAAATATTCTGTTCACTTACAGCTTCTTCAGTCAAACAGGTTATCAGCTCATCTCAGACAGCAGTGTCAGAAGGGGACTGTTACACCAGCATGTGAAAGAACAGGTCGTACCTCTGCGTACAGTCACAGCATGTTATATTACCATATAACATACACTGCCAGCACTACTATTAGGCCCAAACTTCATTATTCAAATGACAAAATACTCCACCTCAGAGAGAAACAAAATTGGCAGTAGGCTAGTTCAGACACAGTCCTCGCTGCCTCTAGAAATCAATGACATGGGTATCTGCTACTGGAAAAACACTGCCTACCTCTGGCAAGTATGAAGTTTCTCCTGGACAAAGCAGAATGAGTTAATAAGGTAAGAATCCCTTTCAACTGCAAGCTTTCCAGGCAAAACATAATCCAATATCATCTTTATGAACCCCGTGGCAGGTGACTCACACACCGATACTGTTGCTACACAGATTTCTCCAGAAGAAGAAAGCTCAACATGTCATACAAACCAAATTTGTTCAGAAATAGGTATTTGTGAATAACACGCTCCAAGTTAAAGGAGTAAATGAACTGACACGTAAAGTCACTGCAGGCACAGCACTACAAAAATCACATCCCACACTTTGCCTTTCAAGGCAAAACACAGTTTCTCTGCCCACTGTACTCCTCACTGTGGTGTTTCTACTGAACGCTCATGGCCTCAAACCATAAAAGAGATAATGAACAGGAGACTGTGAGAAGGTGATGAAAGCAGGCAAACCACTTCAGACTCATGTATTCCAGTACTCCTTCTCTTCCTCACAATTTACAAAAAAAGGAATACACTGTATTTTCACTATTATACTATTCCAACCTGGTGGAGCTGGGTGGGTAGTAGGACCGAGCCATCATATCCAGACTGCCTTCTGCATAGTGTTCCAAGTTATAAAAATTTGGAGTTTGCCAACCATTACATTTTAACACAACATATGCTCTTACTACTAATTGGATCACACACCTAATACACCAGATCCACAACATATTTCTGAGGATTTTACCCCAGAAACCTCTAGCAAAGCATCCTTATCTGAGAGAGGGCTGATAGACAAAGCAGGAGAGTCAGCAGTACCTTCTGTGCAAATAGGCAGCTAAAGTACTTTTTCTTTTTAACTCAGGACAGCAGCCAGCTGGTAACACTCTGCCTCTAGGGCAGCAAAGTTTTCCATTAAAGACTAAACCTTAGATAAGAGATACCCTTGAAACGGGTGTCATTTAGACACTGTGCCAGAAAAAAGAAAACACCCCTACAACAACAGACCTCAAGTATTCCAGACATCCAAAATGATTCCCCTTGAAATCCCTACTAACTAGCCTAAAGAGAGCTACTAACTTCAGACTGAAAGAGATTTCTAACTAGTAAGTGTATTAATTAGTACAAAATTAGGTAGGTTACGTGACCATCTAAATAAATGAGTAGGAATAAGAACTGCTGCTGCCTTCATTGACTTTGTTCTTTTAACACATGCTACCGAGAACTTAAGACTAACTAGAATGACCCATTTTAAGGGCGTTTCAAAGTAGAAACACATTTCAAATGGTCTTTAAGGTACTACTTATAGTGAAGCAGTGAGGGAGCAACAGAGCCCAGCACAGGCTGTATCATCCATCATTATGCAGATCCTATTAACTACCTGTACAGCTACAGAACAGACACGTAACCCTTCACGAAGTGAAATTCCTCAGTCAGAATAAAAACCTCAGACATCAAAGTCTTTCCTTTTTCCTTAACAAACATACTGAATATTCAAAACTATTCAGTGCTTCCACAGTATTTCTTGAGGCAGGCATTCTCTGTATATTTAATACCAACTAGCTCCCAGATGACATGAACAGTAAGTCACATCCCATGCACAAACAGCCCCAAACGTCTTCAGCTGATCGGGCAACACTCAGAATGTCCCTGTGCTGGACCTCACAGGCGTTTGTGCCCATGAGGAATAAAGAATCAAACATTCCTTACAGGCAAGAGTTGACTGTGAGCAACTGGAATGAAAGCCCTGACTTCACTAACATTGGTCTGCCTGCAGTATCCCAAACGCACAGGTAAATTTGTACGAGATTCACTCTCCAGATTAAATCTCGTTCTGTTTCCAAGGATACCCGAATACGTCACTTTTCCCATTCCTGCTCCTTTTTTCCCCAAAACCACTCCAGGGAGGAGGAGGCCAGCAGCCAGACGCGCTCTCCCGAGGGGCTCATTCTGCATCACAGCTGCATCTTAGCCGGGTCCCCCACTCGCCCGACCCCAGCTCCGCTCCGGGACGGCCTCATCTGGAAACAGAGAGGGAAACAACGGGGCCCGGGGGCCTGGAGGGGCCCTGCGGGGTCTCGGCACGGGGCAGCTCCGGCAGTATAGCCCGAGTCTCGCGTCTGGTAACGGGACCCAGCCGGCGACAGCTCTACAGCAAGGACCAGGGGGAACATTGGGGCGCGGCCTGTGTCCGGACGAGGGGCTTCTGCAGGGCCCGGGGTCACGGTTCCGGCCCAGTCCGGTCCGGCCCGAACAGGCCAGGCCAGGCCAGGCCAGGCCCTCTCGGAGGGGAGTAGCGGAGACCACCCCCTTACCCCTCAACCCGGCCCGCTCCAGTACCTCCTCGGCGCCGGGTTCCTGCGCTGAGGCGGCCGCAGCGGAGGTGGAGGGACCCGGGCCAGGCTCCATCTTGTGCGCGCCCGCTCCGGAGCCACTGAGACGGGGGGAAGGGGGGCGGCCCCACCGCCCCAAACACTGCGCGGCCCCGCCCCCGGCACGCGCGGTCTCGCGATACTCCCGACAGCGGCGTTGGGCGCGCTGGTGGTGCGGGGGCTAGTTCGTGGCTTCGGCAGGGGGCGGCGTGTCTCTCGGCACAGGTCGTGGTTCTTCTGCCCTGCTGCGGACTTAGGGGCATCCGAGGACCACAGAAACCTCGCTATTGCCTGTCACAGGATCAGAGTGGGGTTTGGGCTGGCAGAGACCTGCCATGGGTAGCGACACCTCTCACCAGACCAGGTTGCCCAGAGCCCCATCCAACCTGTCCTTGAACGCTGCCAGGGATGGAGCAGCTACAACCTCCCTGGGTGACCTTTTCCCTCACAGGGAGGGATTTCTGCCTCAGATCTGATCCAAATCACCTCTCCTTTAGTCTGAAGCTGTCTCGCCCCTCAGAGGAGGAAGTGGCCAGGTCACTGCCATGGATGTGCTCAGGGGCTCAGAATTTCAAGAGACAACACTGCCTTGGAAGGGCTTGGACTGGTGCAGCCCTTGCTGAAATTACATGCCCCATCTGCCACCTCTATCACCTCCAGAAGGGCAGGATGCTCTTCTTTATCCTGCATCTTCCTGGACAAGACTCCTTGAGGCCCTGGCAGCCCGCCATAACCCCTGGACTCCAGACTTGTTGTGGAAGAAGGCGGATGCTGACAAAAGGACGAAGTGCTGCAGGAGCCAGAGAGTACAACAGAGAAGGACGGGGCAGAAAGCTTTCTGCTTTGCTGTTCATTTTCCTTGGTTCCAAACAGCAGGTATGTTTCCCGAAATGTCTAGACTCCTCCCAGTGGTGCCCAGTGATAGAAGAAGGGGCAATGGGCACATACTGGGACACAGGAGGTTCAATTTAAACGTAAGAAAGAACTTTTTCACTTTGAGGGTGACCGAGCACTAGAATATGCTGCCCAGAAAGGTTGTGGAGTCTTCAGCTCCAGAGACATTAAAAATCCACCTGGATGTTCCTATGGAATCTGCTGCTCAAGAAGTTGCTCTGGCAGGGGATTGGACTAGATGATCTTTAGAGGTCCCTTCCAACCTCTACCAGTCTGTGATTCTGTGAAATGTCCCAGGCTGTACTTGAGACAGAATCATCTCAACATCTCAGGGGTATGAAGTACCAGTGGAGCTCAGTAGTAGCTTATAGGAAAGAGTTTTATCCTAAAGCCATTTCAAACTCAGCAGTGTTTGTGTGTTTGAAAATTGCTCTAAAGAAGCCCCTCAATTTAGTTCTGTCAATGCAAGACATTCAGATTCTCAGCTGCTTAGCTCTAACTTTGGTCATACTGCTAAAGGATCCAAAACAATCCTTGAGATGGCAAAGTTAAAAACTTGAAGAGATCCACACCATCCTTTTTACCTGGTGGTTACCTAAAAAGGCATTCTGTCAGCATTTTGGCTGGAGGAATAGATGAAACCCTACCCCAGTAAGGCAAAATTAGCAATAAAAGCTTTTTTCATTCCAGTAAAAAGCTCAGCAGCTGTTATCAAGGTCTTTTTTGCATAACTCAACAATTAAGCTGAGCAAATGGGCTCTCACAGCTCACATAGGCTGCATTTAAAGAGCCCTCTGAGGCCTCTTTTTCATCCATACATTGACTCCAATAAGGTGCTGTTCTGTGAAGAGGAACTGTATGTCTGAACTGTTACCATGGCTGCCTGATTACTCCGAAATTCAGGATCTGAATTATGGTCCAAAACAGTAGATATAAGCCTTGACCTCCCCTTTTTCAAGTGAAGTAGCACTGATCCACATTATTTAGCCCACTATTGCCTTCTGCAAGGCCCACAGAGCCTGCACAGGCCCTTCCCATGTGATTTATGTTTAAAAGCTTTGGCAAGTACATTTTTCGTAGCACAATTGAGCAGCGTAAGAAGGCTGCTTTTGAAAGAGTACTCCAAAGAGCTTTTCCAAGCAGGGCTGTCTAGAAAATTAAGTTTCCCGTTAGCAGTGCAAAAAAAAAAAAAGCTCTAAGATGGGAAAATTGCAGTCCGTGACATGTTTCTACCTAGCCTTTGTGGAAAACAGCTCACTAACCACCTCTAATATCTGCCTTTCCTTCTCCAAATGCTTGTAGCTTGTGCTTATGCAAAACACTTTTGAGTGTTTGTCACAGCTTGCTTTTTACTTGACGCTCCGAGGAACGTTACATGCTGTACGAGGCAAGCTGCTGCTTCCTCAAAAGATCCCCTTTGGATGTTTTTCGGTTTGTGTGTTTAACATTTCCATTTAACATGGTGCAGAGATGTTCTCAGGTGCCTCTCTTAGACAGTGTTGTGCACTCCTGTGGATTCAGTGCAAAAGTCAGCTAGTTGTAAAACAGTATGTGATAACCTAATGAATTGCCAGAACAAGTAATTGAGTGAGTTTTTTGTACTTTATATGCTGGTTTTTGTAATGTATTTTCTAATATATTTTCAAAATTCCACAGACTTTCTCCAGTCAGGTGGGGGTCGGACTCTTCTCCCAGGCAACTAGAGCCAAGAAAAGAGAGCAAGGTCTGAAGGTGCCAGGGAAGGGTTAGGTTAGATGTTAGGAAGCCCTTCCTCATGGAAAGGGTGATCAGACACTGGAATGGGCTGCCCAGGGCAGTGGTGGAGTCCACACTGCTGGAGGTGTAGAAGGACAGACTGGCTGTAGCCCTTAGTGCCCTGGTCTGGCTGATGTGGTGATGTTAGGTCCTGGGTTGGGCTGGATGAGCTCAGAGGTCCTTTNCTGCTTTTGAGAAGATCAGAAAGCTGTACAGGCTGCTCTCCCACAGTCTCACTACTACCCACACTGATGTTTCAGATACTGGTGAAATACGTAACGAGTTGACATACTGGACCAGGTACATTTTCATACTTTATCCAGGTAAAACTGTAAGATTTTTGAAATTTTGGATGGTGGCTACTCAATCTTTCCAAAGCAGGGGAGTGTAATATTCTCGATTTCTTTAGAACAGCCACACTGAATTTGGGTAAACTTTAAATACTAGTATTCTACTGAATTACTTTATAAGCCAAGTTGTTTTAGAAGCCCCTTTTGTGGATGAGTTGGGAAGGGAAGAGGAGGGGAGGGGAAAAGGGAAAGGTTTTGTCGATGAGTTGTAAGGGTGTAAATGGAAAAAAATTACCAAAAAGCAAATTGAAGAAAGAAACAAGTACATGTTGATAGATAGTGTCATAAAATCCCTCAAGAACAGGTAATTAGAGATCAGTAGACCATTTGAATTAACTAGAACAGATAAACTCAGAACACCATGGGTCTGCCCAATGCATACAAGGCCACCAGCATGCACAAGCATCAAACGATTATGTCACTTGCACCACAGCCAAGAAGCGGTGACTATGGCTACTAAATGCAAATGAAGCCAGTGGGGCTGAATATTCACCTGCAGAAAAAAAGAGAAGCCCTTCAAAGTCTTTTTGAGCACCGTTAATAAGCAGGTGAGGGTGATAAATCTGAGGTTGCTCAAGGAGGTTGTGGCTGCTCCATCCCTGCAAGTGTCCAAGGCTGGGTTGGATGGAGCTCTGGTAAACCTAGTCTGGTGAGAGGTGTTGCACCCATTGGAAATGGATGATCTTCAACGTCCCAAACCACCCTGGGATTCTCTAGCTTGGCCTCTCTGTAGTGCATAAACCATGTAACATGGTGTGTGTACGTGAAACTGAGCCATGGCAATGCACAGTGTGGGTAGGTGTCGGCTGATAGCAGTAAAAACATAATTCTGTGGAGAACAAACTGCTTAAATCATAAAGAGTGTCTTAAATACGGGCAGTGATTTGTGTCTCCCGTCGGAAAATCCAAGGTACCAGTGACAGTCACGTGCCACTAGGTGACAGCACCGGCCTGTGTCCTCCTGAGCCTGCGAGTGCGGGCTGCCAGGTGATCCCGCAGTGAGCTGCTGCTCAGTGTCAGTGCTGCTCGGTCTTAAAACCGATTTCATCAAGAATAGGGGAAAAGAAGAAATCACAATCGAGAAACAGTGTCGCACCTGCTGTTGTTAATTACTTCTGGAAACGTGTCGGGTAGAATCAAAGAATCATGAAATCATCAAGGGTGGAAAAGACCTTCAATATCATCAAATCCAGCCAGATGCCCTATGACTCTGAATCACTAACCCATCTCCTGAAACACCTTGGCTGCCCATTTGTTGAACACCTTGAGGGATGGTACCTCCACCCCCTTTCTGGGCAGCCTGTTCCAAGGCCTCCCCACTCTTTCTAGGAAGAACTTTTTCCTGAGATCCAACCTGAACCTCCCCTGGGAACGTCTCACCCCATTTCATCTTGTCCTATTGCTAGGCCCTAGGGAGAAGAGGCTAACACCTGCCTACTCCAACCTCCCTTCAGGTAGTTGAAGAGAGCAGTGACATCTCCCCTCAACATCCTCTTCTCCAGGCTGAAGGGCCCCAGCTGTTCAGTACGTTCAGTACCTTTCCTCAGGATGTCTAAAGTGTCAGACACCTCTCCCTAAGCTCCTATGAATGGTTCCTTGTACCTCTTTTGCCTTCTTTCACGGTGTTTCTGCCTCCTACATCTCTTCCAAGATGCAGTTTGCCGCGCCACCCGGCTCACAGCAGTCAGAAAACAGTGTTCTTGTTCTGCTTCGCCAGGGGACATTCTTCGTCAGGCGGATGACATCAACAGTGCTAACTCAGCAGAATACAATTTCCCATCTCTTACCGTTGTCTTACTGGTTTGATGCTCTCAACAGTCGTGCTCTATGGCTGTGAAAACACCAGGAGTGATACAATGAAAGCAGTGGGAGTTCATAATCGGGGCAGGAAGGAGAGTGAAGCCTCCCTTACACCAACAGCTGCCTGCTGGGTTGTGGGTTAAGCTGGGCTAAGTTCACACTCAGACATGTAACTCCATCTACCACCAGTATCTCTGTCTCTTGGTTCTCAGTTCAACTCATGAGGTGAGAACCTTCTGCCACACATCTCTTACGCAGCCCGTTGCTTAGTATGTAGCCTGCTGTTGTTGTCTTCACCATCCTTCCTTGTTTGGCCTAAGCTAAAGCAGACTATGGAGAAGCTGTTTGCCAAATGTCCTTGAAGGGACTTACTTCCACAAAGAAATGGCTGTTGTTTCTGCTGTCTGCTTAGAGTGGCTTGTTTGGCAGACAAACTGTCTCTGCCTGTCTCTGTCATTACACATTCTGTTGCTGAGAACTCAGAAGTGCTGCCTCCACTCATACATCTGTGATTGTGTCCTTACCAGTAACTTTTGTTTCTGTCCAGTGACGCAGTGCTACACACTTACTGCTCAAGAAGATCCTCTTTCACTAAGATCCTTATTTCATAGGGTTCCAAATGTTTTGCTTCCTCATAGGACTGGAATTTTTGTTATTATTATTTATTTTACCGTGGTGCAGGCTGCAAATTCATGCATCAGTTTTCTGCATCGAGTTTTCGTGTTACTCAACAGTCTCTGGAGTTGCAGTAGGGTTTGCAAATACAAGACCCCATGCAACGCGTAAAACTATAAGAAAACAGCTCATGTGTCCTTGGTACCTGCTTCAAAGAGCTGAAAGCTGTACAAACACTCGTTTTGTCCCATCTCATATGCATGTTGCATGTTTAATTCCAGGCTTTAGCTTCACTGTGGTACTGCTAGAGCTTCTCCTCTGGCCATGTTTCCCAACCATGCACTTCTGTATCCACTTTTTTGGGGCTGTGTGTTTGTTTCCTCAGGAACTCTCACAGTCTTGTAAATTCTGGAACTGAGAAGACTGTAATCTCACCATGGATGTGATGAGCCGGGTTTATGTGGTCACACCAGAATGTGTTGATTTACTGAACCTCATCAGGAACTTCTTGCAAAAGCATCTTAATTGCCTCTGGGGGTACCTTTAGCCCTTTACAAGTTGGAATGAAACACAGCAGCTCCTTCCCCCCACACCCCATTTCTGTGTGGTTGACACCTTGCAGTGTTACTCCTATTTCTGTGGGTGAGCAGTGGGTTAGTTCAAGCTTCTAACAAGCAAACATTCAGCCCAACAAAGAGAGTCAGTAGTTTTTTACTCAGATCAGCACAGCAAAACAACTCAACTGCCCACGCACAGGAGGGCTGGTGCCAATACAGCAGGGAAACAGATCCATGGCAAGATGGAGGGTGGGATTGCAGCCACATAATTTCTATCAGTTTAAGCTACCGTAAACCAGACTTTAATAAACAACATTGCAATTGTGTATTCAGTCCTGAGTGCCAGGCTTTGCCCACCTACAAACAATGATGTCATGCAGGCTGAACAATGCTCAGGGATTCCTCTGGAGGCCATACAATAAATCCTGATGTAATGAGCCACAACTTTGCCAAAACATGGAGTGTTATGACAAGAGAGCCCCTGACCAGAGAAGACTAGTCCTGTTGGAAGCGAAAAGCATCCTAAAAGTGATCTCAGGCCAAAACAAAAGCTGCAAAGAGAGGATTTTCCAGCTGAAATAAATCTGAAGCAGACTCTGCTGCTCACGGCTGTTACATCCTTTTCTCTTCTAACCTCTGCAGTGGTTTTGCCATGTTTAACACCTGTTAATAACATGCCCACAGCAGGGACAGGGTCTTTCATACATGTGAATATTTGTGATTATCCAGCAGGTAGGTCAGTGCAGTAGAGACTAGCTCTCTTTGAGGGTTGAAATTCTTCCTTCATATGTTCTGAGACCAAAATAAATTATTGCTTTCTTAAGCAAAAGCCTGTTTCTGTGGGTTTGATTTCACACTGTTACCCCTAAGCTGATCACAGGCTATTCATAAATGTAGCAGTTCTTGCTCAAAGGTTTTAGCATGCACCAGGATTTTCTTTAAATACAGGAAATGTGCAGAAGGATGCTGTAAAGCTCTGCCTCCATTAGCCTGGCAAACATGGCAGGTGCCCTGCATAAGCCAAAAGCCATTACTGCAGTTGCCATAAGCTTTATCCTATTGTGAAAATATTTCTGTTCCTGTCCTTTTTATCCATTTTCACTCTCCAGCATCCCCTTACTATGGAAAACTAGCCTAAACCTGCTCTATTTTCCAGAATACTACCCATTTCTGATGAAGGATCTCTTAAAGCAGAGCAGCTGGGTTTAGTTTATCCTAGTCCACACAGACTCTGTTTCTGCCCTTCCCATTCCACCACCCCACCCCCCCACACACCATTTTTTTGCATTTTGCTTCCCTTACTGCCTGGGCTGCCTTTCTTCCTCATCCTGTAATGATTCTTCCTTTTTTGTAACAGCCTCAAACACACAGCTGCCATCAAAACATTCTTTCTTTCCTGCAGTTGTGTTCTTCACACAGGGCAACCTTCTCACACACAGGGTTCATAGAATCAAACAATCATAGAATCATTAGGGATTGGAGGGGACCNGCCCTTCCCATTCCACCACCCCACCCCCCCACACACCATTTTTTTGCATTTTGCTTCCCTTACTGCCTGGGCTGCCTTTCTTCCTCATCCTGTAATGATTCTTCCTTTTTTGTAACAGCCTCAAACACACAGCTGCCATCAAAACATTCTTTCTTTCCTGCAGTTGTGTTCTTCACACAGGGCAACCTTCTCACACACAGGGTTCATAGAATCAAACAATCATAGAATCATTAGGGATTGGAGGGGACCTCGAAAGACCATCTAGTCCCATCCCCCTGCCACAGCAGGATCACCCAGACCAAGTCATTGAGTCAGTCTGGGTTAGAAGGGACCACAGGATCATCCAGTTCCAACTCCCCTGCCATGGGCAAGGATACCCAACCCTACATCAGGCTGGCCAGAGCCTCATC